>CM025844.1:10573905-10592567 GCA_014673565.1 Sebastes schlegelii
CATCTGATGGCCTTGCTGGAGATTTCCCTGGTGATGACTGGTGCCGCTTCAGCAGCGTTCATTTTCCCCTCCGTCGTCCTCTGATGTCATCGATGCTGTACACCAATCCTCACACCAACACACACATATATATATATTAATATATGGCATGCCGTTCAGGAAATTATTATATATATAATGTGAAATCTGAATATTGAATTAAATCTGAATATTGAATGAAATCTGAATATATGGTCTTGTGTTTTGGGTCATTATCCGTACAGATGTTGGTGCTGCTAGGCGTTTGTGTCAGTATGAGCGAGTCAGCAGTAAATCTAGTATCAGCAATCCTAAATAATGAGGAGATAATTAACATCCTGGTGAATGTGTGTACCACGAGCCAAAATAATACTGGTAAACATATTCAACACCGTTCTACAGATGAAGAGTTTATTCACTTTTGCATCGTGGAAGAGTAATGCAGAACTGAACTAGTTCAATAAAGCTGGAAAAATATTGACAGATTGAACTTCCCAGATCAATAACTCATAAAGGAAATGTAGTGTAAACACCAACGAGGACTCTTTCTAACCGTAGTGAGGTACACAACCCGCTACAAGCTCATTTTAAATCACAACCAGCCTTTAGTCCTCCGAGCTGGACACATAACAAATACATCCATGGTCTGTATGTGCAGCCGGCTGTGAGACGAGAGGTCAGGGACCGTCACAAAGTGTAACGCCGAAAAGAGTTGCTGCAAAAATATTCAATAACTCCACTATTATACAGCGTAGAGATACCAAAATCACTTCACACATCCTCAGCGGTCTCTTCCTGGGTATACTACAACGCTTAGTTTGGAAAAATGTGCTTTTGCATCATTTTGGTGTATTTATAATGGGAACAATATTAAATGCTCTTTGTCATGGACAAGTCTACAGACAGACAGACAGACAGACAGACAGACAGGCAGGCAGGCAGACAGACAGACAGACAGACAGACAGGCAGACAGGAACAGGCAGACAGGCAGACAGCCATGCAGACAGCATAGCAGACCATAGCGGCACATTTTACAAAGGAAGAAACTAAATTTTTATATTAGACAAATACGAAGAAGTTAAACTCTTAATCAGACTAACAGTAACACAGTTTGAAGCTGCTAAATGCAGGAAGAACAGCTGGTGAAAGAAAAAACTCCAGATGTGTGAATGTGTAAATTAACAGACTTATTAATTTACGGAACACTCAAAAGTCAGATATAGTCGGCTAGATAATACAACAGCTTTTAAAAGGTATAACGATGACAGGATTATACCTAACCATGCCCAGTAATCGCAATGCGGCGTGTATGACTATTTGAACTTCTTTCAGTTGCTTCTTACGGGGTATATCCCATGGTAACTGATGCTGAACAGCTAACCTGCTCCAGTGCAGGTTATGTTCCAGATAAGAGATCAACTCGTATGAAAGCACCTCCTACTGACCAATCAGAGCTCAGTGTGGTGATCGTATTATAATATCACACACATATGAAGAAGTTACAGTCATAATCCAGACTAAAAACAACACAGTTTAAACTGACAGATGCAGGAAGAACAGCTGGATTTATGCTGTGGGTGTTTACCACTTTGAATTATGTTTTTATATTTATTCTTTTAATCACAGGGTAAACAGAAATGCAATCTATTCATCTATTACACTCCTAAAAGCTATTTATATTTAGAAGACTATATCTGACTTTTGAGTGTTCCGTTAAATTAATAAATCTGTTAATTTACGCATTCACACATCTGGAGTTTTTTTTTTCCCAGCTGTTCTTCCTGCATTTGGCAGCTTCAACTGTGTTACTGTTAGTCTGGATTAAGTGTTTAACTTCTTTGTATTTGTCTAATATAGTTTACTCTTCCTTTGTTAAATGTGTCTATCTGTCTGTCAGTAGACTTGTTCATGTCTGTGATTGGTTATAAACTGTAAACACCTCCTCGTTCATGTGAACGCGCTCACAGTCAGACTGAGAAACTCTGGGTTGATTTACTGAGTTGATAACCAGCTTCATAGTACAGTTTAGTGAGATCTCGTTTCTTAGGTTAAGTGAAGCCAGATAACGAGAAGATACCCTGGAGATGTTGAACTCGCTTCGCAGTACAGGCCTCAGGCCTCAGGCCTCTGAAAGGTAAGATCAAGGTCATGTGTATTTAAAGCTACTAGTACATAACAACAGCACATTTTTTTTCTGATGATTCAATGCATGACTTTTGAGTATTTGCATAGTGAAGTATTAGTACTTTTAAATAAATAAATTGTTATAAGCTGGCAAGAGTAGACCCAATATGAAGCACAGAACACACGAGTAAAATGTATTAAAGAACAAAAATGAATCTTAATCATAAGCTGGGAGTCGGTAGGGGGGCTGGTCAAAGGGGCTCGGAGTGTCCAGTCCTGGGGAGTTGATCCTAGTGTGGACCGGCAAGGCACGAGGAGCGAATCTTCCACTCAACTCCAGATTAAAGCACAGGAAATGTTTGTGAGTCCAATAAAGGCGAGGCGAAGGCGGGGCGAAGGTGGCAAGCAGACGTGGTGGATCTTGAACACAAGGAAAAACAGGCAGGATCAGTCAAGGCGACAGGTAACATCAAAAACAAGTTCCAAAAGCTAAGATAACAAAATAAAATAAAATGAAATATGGATAAAACAAAATGAAAAAAACAACAACGGATAAAATAAAGAAATAAAGAAAAAATAAAGAAAACTTTACAAAAGCCAACATAACTGGGCAAAGATCAATATATCATGTGACTGTGTACAGTGTGTGTGCTTGAGAGGGGTGGCTGGCTGTCAGTCAGGGTGCAAATCAAATTAAGGCAAGCTTAAAAAAAGAATAAGATAAAACAAAGTAAAATTGATAGTTCTGGTGGATTGTTTTGGAGTATTATGTAGAGGGGTGTTCTGGTGGCCCATTGTCCTTCATGGATTAACTGTGTCATGGCAGGTTATGGATGGCTCTCTGTATAGATCTCTGGGTGAGGTGGAGGATGGAAGGAATCCCAGGGCTGATATACTGCAGTGGCTGTGAATTGATTGGATGATCCTCATCAGGTGCGTCAGCCAGAGAGGAGGAGGAGGAAGAGGAGGAAGAGGAGGAAGGAAGCCCACGCCCACCTGCACTTCCACACACACAAAGACAAACAGAGGAAGTCAACACAGGAGACTAAAGGGAAGGAAACACAGAGAAACACTGGGAAAAACTGGGAAAAACTGGGTAGGAGTCTGATATAAACTGGAAAAACAAAGTTTGGAAACTTGTGTTTGGTGGATTATTTCTCTGTTACAATGCTAATGGTCATTGTATTTTACATGGTTGGAAAGCCTGTTTATTTAATTTAGCAATGATGTCCAACTTGTAAGGATCATGCATTTGTGGGATGAGCAGCACAGCTGATTATGTGGGGAGCGCCCGAGAAAAATTTGCCAAAATGCTCTGCCAATGGTAAACAGTGTATTCTCGTAAGGCTACCAGGAAGCCTGCAATGACTGCTCTTCACAATCAGGCCCGTTGGTGCTGGTGTCGACAACACAGACAATGGAACCTGAACATGTGGGGGAATGTCATGTTCAGTGATGAGTCCAGGTTCTGTCTGCCAAAGTTGGATGGCAGGGTCAAAGTATGGAGACGACGTGGAGAACGCTTTGCTGATTGTTGCACCGATGGAGTAACAGCTTTTGGTGGGGGCTGTGTCATGGTGTGGGGCGGCATCTCCCTGACTGGCAAAACAAGGCTTGTCATCATTGAAGGCCATCTCAATGCAGTGAGATATCAGGATGAGATTCTGCAGCCAGTGGCGATCCCATATCTCCACAATCTGGGACCTAACTTCATCCTCCAAGATGACAACGCTCGCCCCCACAGAGCCAGGGTTATCACAGACTACCTCCACTATGAGGGAGTAGAGAGAACGGAACGGCCTGCCAAGAGTCCACACCTCAACCCAATTCAACACTTGTAGGATCAGCTTGGGCGTGCTGTACGTGTTAGAGTGACCAACACAGCCTCGCTGGCTGACCTGCAATGACTCCTGGTTGAGGAATGGAGCTCCATCCCACAGCAACGTGTGACCAGGTTGGTGACCAGCATGAGGAGGAGGTGCCAGGCTGTTGTGGCTGCGTATGGATCTTCCACCGCTACTGAGGCTCCTGATGGTGTATTAAATGAATCAAGTGTAAAATAGCCAATATGTCTTGTTTGTTCCTTGTTACTGATAGAGAGTTCAATCATCCAATCCACCAAACAACTCAAAACAAGAGTCAACACCAACAGGAGAATACACTGTTTACCATTGACGGAGCATTTTGGCAAATTTTTCTTGGGCGCTCCCCACATAATCAGCTGTGCTGCTCATCCCACAAATGCATGATCCTTACAAGTTGGACATCATTGCGAAGGTAAATAAACAGGCTTTCCAACCATGTAAAATACAATGACCATTAGCATTGTAACAACAGAGAGATAATCCACCAAACACAAGTTTCCAAACTTTGTTTTTCCACTATACAACATAAATGAGCTGAATTCTTCTACCACCTCTGGCTACAGTAATAATCCACAGATGTTTATGTCTCAGGATCAATAAACACTACATCATAACTGATGTATTTATGACACTGAAACCTCAGAAGATGCGTTTAAAGTCCTGACTGTGTTTGTTATTGGAAGCTTCGAAGACCTAAAAGGACCCACATCATCGCTGCAGCTTCATCTCCTTGTTGCACACTTGATAAACAGACTCCCTCTTTTTCTGTGAGGAAAACACGCAGCAACTAATATCAACGACAAAGCGTTAAAACAAAGTACAAACTGTGAGTTCTGTCCTGTCACATATCAACTGAAAATCACAATAAATCTGAAGATCAAATCCTGCAGGAGGTTGGCCTGTTATCTGATGTGTTTGTCTGTTTGTCAGCCACGTGTTGACAGCAGTAAATACCGGCTAACACAGTTTAAATACACATTAAAACACAAAAGGTGAATCTTACAGGATGTTTGAGTTACTTATGTGTTAGAAGACGAGCGAGCAGCTCTCTGTGTGTGTGTCACAGGGGCTCTTTTCTGTTCTGTCAGATGGGCGTTACATTCAACAAACGAGGGTACTTTCTCAAATAATTTGGCATTTGGCCAGTAAACTGCAGAGTCATGTAGTCATGTGACCTGCCTTGCTGTTATGGCTACTGTTGCCATCTAGTGTCTGACAGCCAGAGAGCCAGTAGAGGCTGATTGATTGATCAATAATTCCACCACTTTACATAGAGTAAAAATATTGTAAAAATAATGATTTGATTAATAATTACCATCACTGCCCATAGAGTAAAAAAAAAAATAATGATTTGATTTATAATAACCACCTGTTTACATACATTAAAAAACAAATAAAATAATGATAAATGCATTAATAAATACACGCATTTAAAAATAAATATAAAACGAATTAATGAATTGATAAAAAATAAATGCAAAAATAAATACATTTAAAAATGAATACAAATAAACACATAAATAAATAAAAGAGAAATAATACAAGAATTAATTAATTTAATTAAAACAGAACAATTCATATTATATTTGCTGCATCCTCCCTCCTCTGGATCCTACATTTCCCATAATGCATTTCATTATAGAAAAGACAGCTTTTTATTCCAGAGCCACAGAAGACATAAGATCTATAAGCATTACAGGATGAGTAGTACTCCTCTTGACGAGCAAACTAAACTTCCTTCAGTGTGGTTTTAATATCACACACAGGTGGGATATGAAAAGTGACTTTTATTGATATTTAATCATAATAAAGTTGACATTGATTATTAGATAGAATGACTCAGACTTTTAGATCAGAAAATTACATTTTGAGATCAATCTAGAGATAAATGTTAACATGATATCTAGTGGTCTTTTTCAGTATTACAAGTTTAATAGCAGCTTTTTCCCTCAGAACAATTAATCAAATCCTTAATATAATATCCTTAAATATGTTCAACAAAGAGGCAAAACAAACAGATCGATATAAGACGTGAAGCTCGATGGTCTCATTAGTATTAATATTAGTTGTCCAACAACGTAATCTTTTATCTGCAGGCTCATATTTGAATGAAGCAACACAGACAGGAGCTCTGGGCTAAATCACTTTATTTGATTTGAATACACACCAGTCATTGCTTGGAAAAAAGATTTGAATTCTGTCAAATGTTAATTTTAATGGACAAATACAATGAGTTACATTTGCATTGTGAAAGTGGAAACTGGCACAGATGTCAGCTCAAATAAATCATCAGTGATTTATTTACTCTTCTGTTTAGTTTAAAAAAAAATTGTATTCATTTATGTATTTATTTTTAATGTATTTATCAATTTTTGAATATTTTTTGTATTCATTTATTTATTTTAGCATTTATTTTTAAATGTGTATATTTATTTATGTATTTATGCATTTACACCATGGCACACGTTACACACGTTGAGTGACAACCCTTCATTTATATAATGAGGCAAAAATGCATAAAGAAATGTAAAAAGAGATGTGTAAGGAAATTTATAAAGAAAAGAATACAGACATAAATAAGTGTAGGGAAATAAAAAAAGAGTGAAATGTGAAGGGAAAAATTATGTAGAAAATAAATAAATAAATGCATAAACACATGAATAAATGCATACAATTGAAAATAAATATAAAATAGATAAAAATAAATAACAAAATAAATAAAAAATGAAGGCAGAAATAATTAAATCCATTTAAAAATAAATAAAAATATATACATAAATAAACAAAAGGGGAAATTTAACAGTAGAGTAAATAAATAAGGGAATTAATACAAAGATAATTAAATAATGAAGCAAATTTTATTTTTGCTACATTTAATGACATATTTATCTATTTATTGAGTCATTTATTTATTTAGATTTTGGAAGGTTCTGTCCTCCATACTGCTACACCTACTATGTGGCATCAAGTGAAATCAAAACTTAAGCAACATGTTCTAACACTTTGTAAAACTGAATGAAACACAAACAAAAAGGCTTCCTTAGGCTGAGCCAACAAAACCAATTAGTTAAGTTTAGGGAAAAACATTGTGTTTTGTCTCAAAATAACTGTTTCAAAAGTGAAAGTAAAACTTAACACTTGTGAACACAAAGAAGGGAAAAGTGGAGGAAGGCAGGTACAGATAAGAGTCCAGAGTCAGATAACAGGGATCAGAAGCTGGAAAGCAAAGGCACAAAGCAACAATGACAAAGAAGGGCCGGTTATATACTGCAGGGCTGACGAGGGAAAGTGGGAACAGGTGAGCAGGTGAATGAGAGAGTCTGAGGACATCTGGTGGATGGATGGAGAATGGCAAGTCCAGAGAGTTCCTTGGAAATGCATGGTGGGCCTGGAGGAAGTGAGACTTGCCTGGAGAATGAGTAAAATAATAACATGGTCACATGGTCTAAATGTGCCTTAAGGTGGTGCTTTTATCAATATTCTGACAGGTGACAGGAATCAGAATAAAAGTGTGAAATTAGAGGCTAAAATAAAGGCCTATTTGTCTCCTCAGTTGGAGTGCCCACAGCACATGGAAAGAACATTTCCCCTCAGCACGACGTTATATTATTAGTATAATGATTGATACTGGTTTTGTGCGGTGAAGAAAGTTTGTTAATGTGGGATTAAACCGGAGCACCCGGAGTAAACCCATAACACATTTAAAAAACATGTTTTTAAGAAAGTTTATTGGTGTGGGAGGAAACTGGATCACCTGGAGTAAACCCATAACAAATTAACATTTTTTACTGCAAATTCTCCAGAGTTAAATATGCCTTGTCAAAGTATATGAACTCTTTCAGAGTTATTACAACAACAGCCGGAGTAACATACCCTCCAGTGTAGGTGAAAATATTCAGAGTTAAAAATGTTCGGTGTAAAATATACATTGTCAAAGTCCATGGACTCTTTCAGAGTTATTACAACAACAGCTAGAGGAAGATTCACCCCAGTGTTGGTGAAAGTGTTCAGAGTTACCAGACTGGTGTACTCTGGAGAGATCCTCTCCTCCTCCTTCTCTCCTCCTCCTCCCTCCTCTCCTCCTCTCCTCCTCCTCCTACCTCCTCTCCTCCCCTCTCCTCCTCCCCCTTCTCTCCTCCTCCTCCCTCCTCTCCTCCTCTCCTCCTCTCTTTCCCTCTCTTTCCTGAACTACACGTAGATTCCCAGGGAACAAGTTCGTCCGGCTCTTCCGAGGGGATAACTTCGTCCGCCAGTCCACTGCTTGATGTCGTAACAAATTCAGTGCTGGATCTTTCAGGCTGCCGCCCTGATGATACGGTCATCCTGAAATTTGTATCCTGTGACTCTGATGTCATTCTAGATGATGATTACAGCCCTTCCAGAAAACGGCAGAAGGAATATCAAGATGCCAAACGTGTAAGTTGATGTGTAAAATGTATGTTGTGATAGCTTCCTTTGAATCATTTTGGATCATTTAAGTGGCGTTTTAGGCCAAATTTAAGATGTTGATGTTTGCAATGTGTCCTCTAGGGGGTAATCTAGGTAGCAGGATGCGATGGCCTTAAGGAATTTGGCTGTTTGTATGAAATTTAATTTCTGAAACCCAACTTGAATATTTGATAACAGAGTAAAGTAATTTATTGATCATTACCATTTAGCAAGATCAAAAGTTGTTGGTTGTCTGGCTGAGGTAATCCTGCCTCCATATATATCCTTCTAATGGAATTTTCTGTCGTCATTTGTATTTCCCTAAGGGTGGTTTGTTGTATTTTAGTGATGGTTGAAAAGGAGTTATTGTTATTCAACCTACAGACAACTTCCTATCATCTGCCACCATACTGATAGATTCCAACCAAGATCTTTACAATTCAGCTATTAGGGCTGTCACTTTTCTTAAAGGAGAGATTTGCTAATTTTTAACCTATCTCAGTCTATCTGCATATAGTATGAAAAATGCTCGCATTTGTTGTAGACATTCTCTGGGGCACAGCGACATCGTTTGGCGTTTTTCACACTATATGGGATAGATTGAGATAAGGTTGTAAATTGGCAAATCTCTCCTTTTAAAAATTTAATTTGAACACCTGCTGGAATAGAAAACCCACTAATCTCTGGGAAGTTGAAAGTCCAATAGTAAATCTAACTGCACTCCACATAGTGTTATAGATGGAATATTTTAAAGCCATTTTAGCATGTTTGAACAGTGTTTCAAATGAAAAATGTATTTATTTTTTGGCACTTGAGTTGGCAGCAGTATAATGTCTGAACATATAGTCAAATATTCTAAAGCCAAATATGTCTCACCACTGGAAAAAAAAAAATCTGAATTTGGCCAATTACTAAAGTCAACACAAACACATGAAGGCAGGTGCACTCTCACATCACAACTCATTCAGTGGCCAATTCGATAATATTTTGCTATGAATCGGTTGGTAGATTCCAGATGATAGTGAAGTTTGTTCTGGGTTGAAAATAGCTGGAATTATCCTCTATGTGTATCCTCTGAAATGCACTTTAAACAATATTTTTCATTGTTAAGAGAAATAGTTAAGATTTTAAAATTTGAAATATACCATGTCTTTTAAGAACACTGTTTTTTTTTCATCTCTTAAACTGAAAGTGAAGTTTTATTGTTATGTAGCTCGTGTTGGTGTGAGCATGTCTAAAAAACTACATTTGACCTGAGGATTAATGTCTTTATTTTTAATAAATTTGTATTAAGACATGGATATAATGGTGTTTATTGTTTCCCCCCTGCAAACATTTTTAGTTTTACCTGTTTTAAGTATCAGGTGGACATGGTAAAGTAGAAAATGCAAAACACTCAAAACTAATTCTGTTGAAGAATGCATTTTATTAGAAAAGAGCTTATTGTATGTGTTGAGGTAGCTGATGAGATGCCAGTATTTTGTAAAATCAGGACTCTTATTGTGAAAGAACAAGTAATACTTGGTGTTGAGTAAGAATAACACTTAAAGGGAGTAAGTACACGAGTAAATATGTTTTAACACTGGCAGGAGTCATTCAAAAATCAACACTGTTTGGGGTAATTTCTTAATCAACACTTAGTGTTAGGTTGGTTTAACACTCATGAAGAGTAAATTAATAAGAGTTAATTCTGATTAACACTTAAAAATTCAGTGTCAACTATAAATAACTCTGAGTGTTATTTTCGTCATAGTGTAAAACTTGAGTAACACTTCTCAGTGTAGTGTAGTGTAAAATATGAACTCTTTCTAGAGTTGAATTGACTCTGAAAATTCAACACTATGTCCAGTGTTATTTTAACACTCTGTAGATAGGGACCATATGTTCACTGACTTAGTGTTAAAATTGACTCTTTAAGTGTTGGAGTAACACTGTCGATTTTGCTGTGTACACGGTCTGCTCTCCACTTCCTCTGTGCAGCTGTGAAGAGGAAGAGGCCAACTAATTTCCTCTTCTCCTTTAACTTTAAGAATATAATCTGTCACCATGATAATCCAGATGATGGCGCTCTTGAACATTGGATTCATTTCATTATTCTGTTTGCCAAATTCTTCAATTCACAAAACAAAAAAAGTATTATTGGACTATTGGAAAATTATAGAATCTTTTTCCCTGTGACCTCTAATTGAATTTGTTTATATCTATGTATATGTACTCCTGTTTATTTTTTTAATTTTGTCCATTTTAAGAAGAAGAAGCAGGAGGACGATGAGGAGGAGAAGAAAAAGGAGAAGATGAAGAAGAAGAAGAAGATTATTTATATATCTTTGTATTAATTACCTAATTTATTTACTCTTCTGTTTAATTTTCCCTTTTATTTATTTATGTATTAATTTTTATTACTTTTCAATTATATTTATTTATTTATTTATTTTGCATGTGTTATTTATTAATTTATTTATTTTTGCATTCATTTTTTAGTCATAGGAAAAATGGAGAAAAAGCGTTGGAAACCCAGAGAGGAGTAATACATTTCTTAATAAACACAGGATTGTTTAGAAGAAAAAGAAGAATGTTGTTCTCTGTTTTGTTGAACTTGCAACAGTTCAACAGGCCTTTCTCACTGCAGACATTTTGACTTGTGGTAACAGGAAAAGCACAGGTGTTACTAATAACACTAACGACGGCTCTGTTCCATTCAAGTGTCCCAGTGAGCGTGACAGGGAGCCAGCATGCACAATACAGGAACCTGAAATCAAAGCAGCTAAATGGAATTCAGTCATCATTAATTTCACTATTTACACCTGTTATTTTCCTACTGTGACATGTCAAAATGTCCTCTGTGGAAAAAGGCCCGTTGGAACTGGTTCCTGTGTCCTCTAGCACTTCTTGCACCATGAAGCTCCCAAATGCACTCAGGACTCCTCTCTTTGTGTTCATCCTCGCAGCTTGGCAGACCTGTGGCATGCAGACTTCAGCTCAACTGGGATATGATGCCAGTAGCAATCCGAAGGGCAGTTGGAAATTATCAAGACCATCAGCGGGACATAGAAGAGAGATGGTGAGGGCAGTGGGGGATCAGATGTTTACCTTAATGTTCACCTTAACATTGTGTTTTCTCCAGCCATTGCAGTGGTTGAGGAGGAATGGCCTTTTCTCTTCTTCTCACTATGGTATTTTTTCCCTTTTTAATCTTTTGACAGATGTCTCCTCCTGAAGTAACGAGAAGCCCTGGACAACAAATGCAGCACAATCCTGAAGTTCTGCTAAGAAGTCATTCAGGGATGAAAGATGTTCTGACTGATCTAAGTTTGTTTTCACTCTCACAGAAACATGGTTGAATTAGGGTTGATTCCATCAAATATAGCAGTAGTATATCCAAAGTACTTTGAAAGGGTCAGGTGGACTGAAACTTGTGTCACCTCCAGCATTTCAGGTTGTAACAAATTGGGGGCTCGTTGTAACTTGTTTGACTTGGTTTAGATTTGTGTAGTGCAGTCGGCTTCTGGTGGTGGCAAATGGCTTGATGGGCAGAGACTGTGGGTGCATCCCAAGTCTCTTATTTGTCATTTCTGTTTAATAATGCACTTAATTTCTGTTAATAATGCACTTAATTTCTGTTAATAATGCACTTAATTTCTGTTTAATAATGCTCTTAATTTCTGTTAATAATGCACTTAATTTCTGTTTAATAATGCACTTAATTTCTGTTTAATAATGCACTTAATTTCTGTTTAATAATGCTCTTCATCAGTCTCTGTTTAATAATGCACTTCATTTCTGTTAATAACGCACTTAATTTCTGTTTAATAATGCTCTTAATTTCTGTTTAATGATGCACTTAATTTCTGTTTAATAACGCATTTCATCTCTGTTTTGCTGAAGCTAACTGTCAAATCAATGTCGTTATTGTCTGTAACCTTCTGAGCAACCTTCTCTACCACTTTCCTTTGACCCCTATGTGTGCTGGTATCCATACACATATTACTGTTAAGCCCCATCATTTGAATTCTGTATAATGTTTATTTCAATCAGGCTGTCTGGTCTGCTGTTTGAATGACTGAACTGTAAACTAACTAGTGATGAACTTGAGTCTGAGCAGATGATTGCTCTCAATGGTCTGTCCTCCTCTCTCCACTGCACTGTGAACAGTATTGAGAGCATTTCTCCTGTAAACTGATGAATCATCTCTGACCCTTTTCCCTACTTGGATATGAAACTCTGGTTCAATAAATGCAACTCCTATTTTACTAACTAAACTCTTTGATGCATCTGTGTAGATCTGAATGTAACCATGGTAACGATCAATATATGCCTGTATGGTCTGTGTACTGTTGGACTAATGTTTGACTTGATCTATTTAAAATTCTTTTGCTTTCTGGATCACTGTCCATCCAAAGCTTTCTGTTTCCTTCTTTTCCTTTTCCCAACAAGGTTTTAAAGTGTCTTGTGTTGGATGATCTTGATTATGGACCTGTAAATGAACCCAGTAGCTAAGTGATAGCTGTATCCTTCTCATTTCTAATGGCATTTCTCCCATTTCTACCTGTAATGCTGCTATTGGAGGCGTTCTAAATGCACCTGTACATAGTCTCAGAGCCTGATATTGTATGGTATCCAACTTTTTTAAAGATGTGTTCTTCCTTTTCTAAAGCTACTCTGATATTTAAATATATATCCTTTACTTTCTATATAATAGGTCAACCCTTCATTTATCATTTTCTCCATTATTTTACAGATGTCTGATGTTAAAACAGCTGGTCTATAATTCCCTGGTTTGGGTATTGGCACTATCACAGCCTCCTTCCAGATTTCTGGCAGCTTCCCACCCTCCCAAACTTTATTATACAGCTCTACTGAAATATCCTTCGATGACTCACTTCAATGGTTTAACATTGTATAACTACTCTGGTCTTTGCCTGGTGTTGATACCTTGGTTTTCTTGAGACAACGGTTCAGTTCTTCTTTTGTAAATGGCTTGTTTAATAGGTCGTCGGTGTCTTCCTCCTGCTCTAATAGTTCTTTATTCTCTGCTATTGTACTTTCTCTTCCTATTTTTCCTTCTTCACTAATATTATCTGGACTGTTTCTCTGCTTTCTCCTCATCTCTCACTGCTGTTGTATCTCCATCAGTTATTACTGGATGGTGGGCAGGTCTATGCCTCACCTCTACCGTGAAGCAGGTCGCTCCGACTTACAGCAAGGGAGAATATTATAGAGTATGAATTCGTACACTAACAGTACTTTCATAAGAAACCCGGACGTTATGTTTGCACAATAAGTGAGACAAGATTTGTCCCAATTCCAACACCGCCCCCCGACTTTAACGTTCAGCAGTTCACTACAGTAACAGAGTGTTTCTGCCACTACGAGCATTTCTAAGTCCCAGCAATGACATCTGGGATTTTTTATTAAAACTTCTAGAGCAATGCTTTACAAACATATACACCGTGTTATTCATCATATTGACAATATAAATAATGTGATTTAATAAAGTTTATGGAGCATTTTATGGGTCCAAACATCACTTTTTCTTCATGTCCCACAACTTGTGGTCTCAATGTTGAGATACGTTAAATGAGCTAATTCAATTATAATATGACATTATTTCAAATTGAACTGTTTCATATTCATATTACTTTACACCATATTAACATTATTTATTTGTTTACTAATCATTTATATCATTCATTTCATCTATGGTAAAGTCATTAGACATTAAAATTACAATATCTGTCATAAAAAACACATTTTATATTTTTTGTTGATGAAGACTGACATCTGTTGTTACTGTCTACATCTTTCAGGGTGTAGAAAAAATGTTTTTATATAAATATTTACAATGATTCACAAGGCTTGGTGAAAATGAATTTAAATGTCTTCAAATAGAAAATTAAAAAAATGAACATTACTGTAAAGTTGCAGTCAGGACATTTAGTATAAGAATAAGTGATGAAAAACATAAAAAAGAAAAATGTTACAGATTAAATCTTAAAAACTCTAAAGGGCTACAGTGAAGGAATCACTACATTTATATATATGGACACATTATAAAGTTAAGGTAACTTTGAAAGGTAACAATATCATCAGTAAACAGAGGACATAAAACACATGATTGATAACAGCTGGAGGGAGAACTGAACCAACTTACAGCTAAATCTTAATGATGAACTCTTCATTCAGTGATGATGGGTTAAGGTTAGGTATTGACCTCTAATGGTTGAGGTTAGGATAGGTCTTGGAGGTTACCTTCGAGACAAGACCTTATCTCAGCACTGGAGGTTGTTGCTTGGTTAGACGTGATGGGTTGTTCCTCTGAGGATCTTATTGGCTGTACGGCTGTATAGATGTTTCCTCTATTACCAGTAGATTTATGAAGGAAGGCAAATTAGAGTCCAGCACAGAGAACCAGTAGAGCTGCTGTCAGTACAACGTAGAGGCCGATCCTTCCCCGACTCTCTGGTTGTGAGCTCATTGTTGGTCTCCGAGGTTTGGGCTCATCAGCAGCTGCTGTAAAGGACAGAAAATAAAATGTGTCTGATTGTCTGAAGTTTCACACTAAACTAAAATGATACGACGACAAACTGAGACTTTCTGGACTTCAAACATAATGTTTTAAATTGACAAACATCATGTGTGTGATTCATGGAGCAATTCAAACAGGATCAAAACATATTTATCTCTCTCCGTTGACTAGCGTTCATATTTATTCAGAAATCAGGTCCATGGTGGTCCACTAGAAGAGGAGGGACTTCACCTCTCTGTGGAGTTCACAGTGTTAGCCGCCATGTTGGAACAGTGTTTTGCCCTCCAGGCTCTGAGCCAGTCGAGACTGCAGCATGCTGACATGCTAAACTAAGATGTGTTTAGCACTAGCAGGGCTGTAGACTCTTAGTCTGGTTTCACTGACTGACTTCTACTGAATACACTCACCTGTGACTTTGAGGTGACATATCTTAGAGCCACTACCATCACCTGTCTGCACGTTACACTGGTACACACCAGAGTCATTAATCCTGAGTCTGGACATGTGAAGTCTGATTCGTCCGTCTCTGAGGACGTCTTTGTCCCACCGGACTCGTCCTGTAAACTGTTCATCCTGAGACTCTGGGAGCTCAACACCTTTACGGAGACGAAACAGGCCTAAGGGTTTGGGCTCAGCTGACAGTTGACAGAGGATATAAAGTGAGTTGGGGGAACTGCTGGTTTCTGGTTGTGAACATCCACTCCAGTGTGATGTTGTGGTTCTCCTCTGCCTGATAGGAGGTCTGTGTCACATTCACTACAAATGCCTCCTGTAGAGGAGACAGAGAGGGAAAGTGAGCAGCAGACAAACTGACAACTTGAACATGTCAAACTCCATCTAGAGATGTTTGTCTGAAAGTGTATTTAGTGTTTGTGGATAATAAAGTGAAGGTCAACTAACCAGAGACACAGGAGGTCAGACTGAGGAGCAGCAGGATGCTGCAGATCATCTTCATCCTGTGAGAGGAGACAGAAACACATCAGATACAAGTTCAGTTATTACAGGTAGAACAGAGACAATCTACAGTCTGTCTTTAGTCCTCACAGGACTTCTTCCTCTGTGCTACTGATTACACATGACTGACCAGTGGACTGACACCAAGACGGGAACACTAATGTACTTCTGACACCAGATGGAGCCACTTTAGTGGATTAGATATTTTCAACTGAGGAAGAACAGGAAGTATGATCTGCTCTGAGATCAACACAGTCAAACTGCAGGGAGGGGTGATCTAGTCAAGCAGAAACCCAGAACAGATGCAGTGTGCAGATCTGTTATTTATAGGTCTATCACAATGTGGAACAAGTTGCCAACTGTGATCACTGAAGCACCAAGACAAGTTTAAAAACACTAAAACTAATGACATTAAAAATAACCCTGGAGGCCGACCTGAACAACCATGAGGGATTGCTGTTTGTGTTTTTCTCCTTGTGTGTTATATGTGTGTTTCTGTAGTCAGAGTAGGAGGTTACAGAGAAAAACTACTTCACCAACTAGATTTCTCCTCGATGGTTAACGAAGTTTCTGGTCAGCTTTTGATTTTACGCACAAGACTAGAGGAGCGACACTAAAGGACGAGGACACCACTGGGACACCACGAGGACACTAAAAGGACACCAATAGGACACTAGGAAGCGTTTTCATATTCGAAATATAAAAACTAGACAGAGAAACTAATTGAAGCTGCTGCAGAGCTGTTGCTCATGCGCACAAAACACAACACAAAAAAACAGTACAGGAGCAGTAGATGATATTCACATAGTTAACATTAATACACATCCAGAGTGAAGTCAGGATCAGGAGAAACAGACGGAGAGACAAAGTCTATAAACTAAACTCCAGAGGAACCTGGTTGTTTGTTGATTAGTTTTCTATTTATTTCACTTCATGTCTCTATTCGTTCCTGGTCAGCCACTAAATATAAAACAGTCCAAATTATTCTCAACACATTTCTTCACAAAAATTAAAAAAAACATTTACAGTATTAATATTATATATCAATTATCTATATTTCTACATTACCTTGTGTCTCTTCTGTCTGTAGAGGACCAAACTACGAGACTCTGCACACCAATAACCAACCGTGGAACGTTCACCTCCTGCTGCTGCTCTCTGCTGACCCTCGGTCCTCGTTGATATATATGTAAGAGCTGGAGGGCGGGGCCTCGTTCATTACCATGAAATGTGCTCTCCTCCTCCTCCTCCTCCTCTCCCTCCGTTCAGGTTGACTTCATCTATCACTTTCAGTTCCACAGTAAACTGTTCTGCCTGACTTGAACCGGTCCCTCCCCAGAAGAGAACTCTGTTACACACACACACCTGTGGCCGTTAAGTCAACGAAAGTCAGCATCCTGTTGCTCGCGCTCGTGCTCGCTCTACATAGACATGAAGGAGCATCGCTCAAAACAGTGAGGCGACACACGTCAGCTAAAAGCACAATATCACTCTATATTTCAGCTGCTTGGCAGTAATGTTAGCTGACCAGACGAAGGTCTCTCCATGAATCAATGCTGATCCTAGTGTTGGCTCTTCCTGCCTCAGCCTCCCGACCGCGGCCGGAGGGAACGGGGGAGACACCGGAGTTTTGGTCGGAGACGATAACGTTTCTCTCTGCGGAGCCCCGTCACTTCACAAGACACGGGAAACCTCTGTTGGTCTGGAGGAGCTGCAGCAGTTATTTCTGCCCAAACGTCCACTGATCATTCACTAGATATTCTCAGAGCTAAACTAACTCTTCTGCAGTGAGGAGTGAGCAGCATGCACGTGAGAGTGGAGCGAAAGAGTGAGAAGGAGCGCGGTGTGTGAGTGAAGGCAGGCAGAGAAGCAGAGAGCAGAGACTCCGGTCCTGGAGACCAAAGCTACGGTCTCCTCCGCGTCCTCCGACCGCGGCCAACACTGTTTAACAGCTTCACCAGATACAACCAAGAGGCTTTGGTGCTTCACTGGAGTTTGTGATGGAGTCTGAGTCTGAACAGCGTAGACACACGCGAGCACAGTCCCTTTAAAAACATATTAATTAGCACAGCAGGAATTGTGCATGGTGTCTGCCCTATTATGACCATTATTAATATAGAAGGAAAGAAAGAAAGAGGCTGATGTAGTCTACATATCAGTCTAGTGTAAATACTTATTTGGTCCATAATGGATAAGAAGTCAGTGATGTGGTGCTCATAGAAAACATCATGTTAACAGGACCAGATACTGTACAGCCTGAGAGCAGCCTGGCATCGTAGTGAGTGTAGGACATCCACACTATGCACAGTGCCTGCTTTTGTTATAAATTAACAACCATGTATCACTCATAGTTTTATCCCTCCCAGACGTATCCCAGTATCTGGTAGATGGGCCTAAACTTTTCGCTAAGCCTCCCATTTTTCATTGCACTCTCCCGGTTTCCTCTCTGGGTCACAATTCGTATTTCTCCCAATTTATGTCAAATTGACTTTTTTTTAACCTGTTTCTGGCTCTGTACAGCATGTATAATCCTACAAAAGGGACAGCAGGGGCAAAAAATGAATTATAACTGATGAATATTAGTTTATGCTAGATATTCACACGCCCTGGACACGTCTCTCTGTCTCTGTCTGAATTGTGGGATGAACTTTCGAAAGCAAAAAGGACTTTGACAGCAGCCAGGAATCACCAGCAGCACCAGCTACTGATGATTGTTGCTGCGCATCTCGTTTGGTCCAGTAAGACA
>CM025844.1:10592667-10611583 GCA_014673565.1 Sebastes schlegelii
TCCCTGAGCCAGTTTGTGACATCAGCCGTTTGTCTGTCAGCAGCGAGAAAGGATGAAGATGAATGTGTTATATCTCAGCGCTTGTGAGTAACCACGTCTTTAAGCATTGATGTTGCAGTAAAGTCAGTGTTGTACTATAATAGATGATGTTTCTGGATTAGTTACTGCTGCACTAGTGTGCATGAAAAGCTGCCAGATGTTCACATGTAGTGGAGTAACAAGTACAATATTTCCCTCTGAGATGTAGTGGAGTATAAAGTAGCAGAAAATGGAAATCCTCAAGTAAAGTACCTTGAATTTGTATTTAAATACAGTAACTAGTTACATTAAACCACTGCTGATATCAATCAATATCCTGATCTTATCTCCTCTGTGTGTGTTTTCAGGTGTGTTTCATGCCCTTGCCTCATCTGCTACCAAAAGAGAAGGTAAAGAGCTCTTTATGTGCAGATATCATTCACTTTGGAGCATTTTACTAAAACCTGATTCATTTTCTGTCTGTGAGACTTTTATTTCCTAAAGTATCTGACATTACACATCACACTTTTTAACTAAGTCTTGATGCTCCCAGTGACTCCCAGCAGATCTCAGTTCCTTCAGTATGAGCGCGTCTCTCTGAGCTGCGAGCTCTCAGCTGGAGGCCGTCGGCTGAAGAGGACACGACCGCCGGAGGAACTGAGTCCTTGTTGGGCTGGGGGACCCTGAACGGCTCCACCTGCACCATCAGCACCATGTAGCCCTCAGACGGAGGACTCTACTGGTGTGAGTCCCATTCAGGAGAACAAAGCCAGACTGCACACATCAAAGTTACAGGTATCCACTGTTAACGCCGTACCAGAACCTCCAAACTCTTCATGTTACGTTCCCCTCGTCCTGTGATGTCATCGATGCTGTCCACCACTTCCCGTCAGTGGAAATATATTATCAGGCCATTAGATGGACATTATCAGAGGTTATCAGCAAACAACAGGCTGTTGAGCAGTGAAGAAAGAAACACAGGAAAATACTGGTGTCATCTGGTGCACAGATTTATTCTGGTACAAAAATACAAAATGTTATCATATTATAAAACATTCACTCACTGATATCAAACAGTTTCTACCACACATTATTCTAATCTGAATATCTTTAATACACCTGGAACGGTTCGAATGCTTGGCCTGTGTTGTTGCTGTGTTGTTTCTAGAGAACCGCTCACACAAACAGCTTCACACTGAGCTTCCTTTGGTCCTGAGCAACACACCTACCATGACACAGTCAGACACACCCCGAGTCAACCCGGAAACACCGGTGAAACACACTTAGTGAGATGTTTACACTCAGGATGATCATTTGGAGGGAGGCCTGAACCGACGGACATGACGGTGTTACAGACTTCTCACTAGAGTTAAGGACTTTTGGAGCTCGTGCTGCTTTCACTGCAAAGGGCTGGTTTTTAGGTTGGATCATTTTTAAAATCTAGTGTCCTCAAATAATCATTAGAACAACTTCAAATAAACTGAGTTGAAACAAACATTCATCAGAACTAAAAACATTTATTTTTTATTTTTGTTCAAATGTATAAACAGTGTTTTTACCCATCTTAATATAATGAATAATAAATAAAGTTTATGGATCATTTTATGGGTCCAAACATCACTTTGTCTTCATGTCCCACAACTGTGGTCTCAATGTGGAGATACATAAAATGAGCTAATTCAATTATAATATGACAAATGGAACTGTTTCATATTCATATTAATTTACACCATATTGAAATTATTTATTTGTTTACTAATCATTTATATCATCTATGGTAAAGTCATTAGACATTAGAATTACAATATCTGTCATAAAAAACAACATATTTTATAATTTTTGTTGATGAAGATTGACATCTGTTGTTACTGTCTACATCTTTCAGGGTGTAGAGAAAATGTTTTTATATCAATATTTACAATAATGCACAAGGCTTGATGAAAATGAATTTAAATGTCGAAAATAGAAGGTTACTGTAAAGTTGCAGTCAGGACATTCAGTATAAGGACAAGTGATGAAAAACATAAAAAAGAAAAATGTTACAGATTAAATCTTAAAAACTCTAAAGGGCCACAGTGAAGGAATCACTACATTTACTGTATGAACACATTATAAAGTTAAGGTAACTTTGAAAGGTAACAATATCCATCAGTAAACAGAGGACATAAAACACATGATTGATAACAGCTGGAGGGAGAACTGAACCAACTTACAGCTAAATCTTAATGATGAACTCTTCATTCAGTGATGATGGGTTAAGGTTAGGTATTGACCTCTATTGGTGGAGGTTAGGATAGGTCTTGGAGGTTACCTTCTAGACAAGACCTTATCTCAGCACTGGAGGTTGTCGCTTGGTTAGACGTGATGGGTTGTTCTTCTGAGGATCTTATTGGCTGTACGGCTGTATAGATGTTTCCTCTATTACCAGTAGATTTATGAAGGAAGGCCAATTAGAGTCCAGCACAGAGAACCAGTAGAGCTGCTGTCAGTACAACGTAGAGGCCGATCCTTCCCCGACTCTCTGGTTGTGAGCTCTTAGTTGGTGTCGGAGGTTTGGGCTCATCAGCAGCTGCTGTAAAGGACAGAAAATGAAATGTGTCTGATTGTCTGAAGTTTCACACTAAACTAAAATGATACGACGACAAACTGAGACTTTCTGGACTTCAAACATAATGTTTTAAATTGACAAACATCATGTGTGTGATTCATGGAGCAATTCAAACAGGATCAAAACATATTTCTCTCTCTCCGTTGACTAGCGTTCATATTTATTCAGAAATCAGGTCCATGGTGGTCCACTAGAAGAGGAGGGACTTCACCTCTCTGTGGAGTTCACAGTGTTAGCCGCCATGTTGGAACAGTGTTTTGCCCTCCAGGCTCTGAGCCAGTCGAGACTGCAGCATGCTGACATGCTAAACTAAGATGTGTTTAGCACTAGCAGGGCTGTAGACTCTTAGTCTGGTTTCACTGACTGACTTCTACTGAATACACTCACCTGTGACTTTGAGGTGACATGTCTCAAAGCCTTTATCATAACCTCTCTGCACGTTACACCGGTACACACCAGAGTCATCAATCCTGAGTCTGGACATGTGAAGTCTGATTCGTCCGTCTCTGAGGACGTCTTTGTCCCACCGGACTCGTCCTGTAAACTGTTCATCCCGAGACTCTGGGTCCTCAACACCTTCAAGGAGATCAAACAGGACTGAGGTCTTGTAATCAGCTGACAGTTCACAGTAGATATTAAGTGATTTGGAGGAACTGCTGGTTCTGGGTGTGAACATCCACTCCAGTGTGATGTCGTGGTTCTCCTCTGCCTGATAGGAGGTCTGTGTCACATTCACTACAAATGCTCCTGTAGAGGAGACAGAGAGGGAAAGTGAGCAGCAGACAAACTGACAACTTGAACATGTCAAACTCCATCTAGAGATGTTTGTCTGAAAGTGTATTTAGTGTTTGTGGATAATAAAGTGAAGGTCAACTAACCAGAGACACAGGAGGTCAGACTGAGGAGCAGCAGGATGCTGCAGATCATCTTCATCCTGTGAGAGGAGACAGAAACACATCAGATACAAGTTCAGTTATTACAGGTAGAACAGAGACAATCTACAGTCTGTCTTTAGTCCTCACAGGACTTCTTCCTCTGTGCTACTGATTACACATGACTGACCAGTGGACTGACACCAAGACAGGAACACTAATGTACTTCTGACACCAGATGGAGCCACTTTAGTGGATTAGATATTTACAACTCAGGAAGAACAGGAAGTATGATCTGCTTTGAGATCAACAGTAGGCCTTTCCCATTTCCGATTTAATACAGCTCGATTCCTCTCCTCCTTCCGTCCACGTGAGATGCGAGCAGGAGGCGAGGAAAAGACTCGAGGAGAGAGGAAGAGAGGAAATATGTTTTTAGAGACGAGACAAAGTCTGAAATAAAAGATCTGAAAAAAGTCCGAAAAAAAGCCAGAAAAAAAAATCAGAAAAAAGATCTGAAAAATGTCTGAAAAAAAGTCTGAAAAAAAAAAGTCTGAAAAAATTTCCGAAAAAAAGTCAAAATAAAAAAGTTCTGAAAAAAGTCTGAAAAAATGTCTGACAACTGTCCGAAAGAAAAGATCTGTAAAATGTCAGACAAAAAAAGCCTGACATAAAAGATCTGAAAAAAGACAGAAAAAAAGTCAGAAAAAAAAGATCTGAAAAATGTCTGAAAAAAAAGTCTGAAATAAAAGATCTGAAAAAAAGTCTGAAAAAAGTCTGAAAAAAAAGTCAGAAAAATTTCTGCAAAAAAAAGTCTGAAATAAAATATCTGAAAAAGTCAGAAAAAAAAGTAAAAAAAAAAAAAAGATCTGAAAAATGTCTGAAAAAGCGAGGAAAAGGCTCGAGGAGAGAGGAAGAGAGGAAATATGTTTTTAGAGACATGAGACGTCCTTTCCTCTGAAGCGTCACGTGAAGCGACGTCCGTTTCTGATCACAGCTGGATCAGCTGATCACAGCTGGATCAGCTGTTTATGTCTGAACTGATCTAATACTAATAAAGAAACAGAGTTATCAGAGCAGCAGAGTTTCTCTCTGTTTAACAAACACCTGCACATGAATAACAGCTGCAGTCTGTATTTCTACTGTGGACTGAGTCCTGCTTAGAGGACCAGGAACCATCTCTACTGTGGACTGAGTCCTGCTTAGAGGACCAGGAACCATCTCTACTGTGGACTGAGTCCTGCTTAGAGGACCAGGAACCATCTCTACTGTGGACTGAGTCCTGCTTAGAGGACCAGGAACCATCTCTACTGTGGACTGAGTCCTGCTTAGAGGACCAGGAACCATCTCTACTGGAACAATATCTTTATATTAGTTATTCATTATTAGCGTCTGTAGTTATTGATATTCTGACACTAGGAATTATGTATCAGGCTGAATGTTTCAGGGAAAAGTGAAATGATGTAACTCATATCAAAAGCTCAGGAATTATCAGCCTCATGTGACTGAATAGAAATGAGGATTAATTATGTAAAAGGTGTAAAAGACAGACTCTCTTTCTCTCTCTGACTTTAACTGGATACTTAATAAAAGTGAATGAGTGAAATAACAGATCATCAAAAGAAAACTCTAATAAATAAATAAAGTTATCTTTAAGTCTGTTCCTTGTCAGGTTTTATAAACCCCTTTCTGTGTCTGATTCCTTCAGTGACGGTGTGTGAAGTAGAGATACTGCAGGTCCTTCTGCTGCTGGAACACTTTACCATCAACATGGTCCGTCTGCTGTTCACTCCTACAGTTAACACAGATTATAACTAGATGGTGAATCAGAAGACAACTTATCTATAAAACTTTTAATCTGTGATTTGTCTTCAATCCGGTATGAAACTTTAGTGATGTTGATGTATGAGATCAGTCCGATCGGCGCAGCGACCAATCAATAACTGATATCCAATAAGGGGGCGTGTCGGTCGGTAATAAACATCCGTGGAGGAAACACTGGTGCCTCCTCGCTCATGTCTCCTCCAGCAAGCCTCCTCGCTCCTCAATCCTCGATGCGCATTTTAAGAATTGGGACGTCCTTCAAGATGGAGCGAGGAGATCGATTTCTGGATCACAGCTAAATATGACTAAAATAAAACGACTAAATATAAAACAGTGCAAATTATTCTCAACACATTTCTTCACAAAAATAAAATAAAAACATTTACAGGATAAATATAATATATCAACTATAGTATTTCCACTTTACCTCTTCTGTCTTACAGGACCAAACGAGATGCTCAGCCTGGCTTCATCCTCAAACCTCTCCGTTTTCCTCCTCCTACTTGTAGGTATTGCTCCATCCTCTGTCTACAGTGAGTTCAGCTTTTACTGCTGTCACCACCTTCTTCTTCTTCTTCTTTGAGGTTTATTCGCAGTTGGCAAACAACGTTTTGGTGCATCATCACCACCAGCTGGTCTGGAGTGTGGATCATTCTGACTAATAATTACTATATTCAAAAAAGAAAAAAAAGAAAACAAACAACCTCATATTTTTCTGATCATATTAATTTGTCTGAGATACTGAAATAATATTCTATAACACTCATTTAGTGAGTTCTTTGGTAGAATATCTATTAAATCAAAGTGTACTTTAATCTCTTTCTTCCTCATATCTCTCACGATGCAACACGACATGCTCCACCGTTTCCTCTTGTCCACAGTAATCACATCTACCTGAGTCATGTTCACCTGTTTTAAATAGTGCTGTTTAGTCCAGTGTGTCCAAATCTAAGTCTTGATCTGATTGTCTCATCTCTCCTGTTCCTTCCTATTAAACACCTCATTTCTCCCACTTTCCTCTGAACTCTGTAGAACCACCGTCCTTTCCTCTCTTCCTCCCATTGCCTCTTCCACCTTTCCCTCAGTCTCTGTTTAATAATGCTCTTCATCAGTCTGTTTAATAATGCTCTTCATCAGTCTGTTTAATAATGCTCTTCATCAGTCTCTGTTTAATAATGCTCTTCATCAGTCTGTGTTTAATAATGCTCTCCATCAGTCTCTGTTTAATAATGCTCTTCATCAGTCTCTGTTTAATAATGCTCTTCATCAGTCTGTGTTTAATAATGCTCTCCATCAGTCTCTGTTTAATAATGCTCTTCATCAGTCTGTGTTTAATAATGCTCTTCATCAGTCTGTTTAATAATGCTCTTCATCAGTCTGTTTAATAATGCTCTTCATCAGTCTCTGTTTAATAATGCTCTTCATCAGTCTGTGTTTAATAATGCTCTTCATCAGTCTGTGTTTAATAATGCTCTCCATCAGTCTCTGTTTAATAATGCTCTTCATCAGTCTGTGTTTAATAATGCTCTTCATCAGTCTGTTTAATAATGCTCTTCATCAGTCTGTTTAATAATGCTCTTCATCAGTCTCTGTTTAATAATGCTCTTCATCAGTCTGTGTTTAATAATGCTCTTCATCAGTCTCTGTTTAATAATGCTCTTCATCAGTCTCTGTTTAATAATGCTCTTCATCAGTCTGTGTTTAATAATGCTCTTCATCAGTCTCTGTTTAATAATGCACTTAATTTCTGTTTAATAATGCACTCAATTTCTGTTTAATGATGCACTTAATTTCTATTTAATAATGCACTTAATTTCTGTTTAATAATGCTCTTAATTTCTGTTTAATAATGCTCTTAATTTCTGTTTAATGATGCACTTAATTTCTGTTTAATGATGCACTTAATTTCTATTTAATAATGCACTTAATTTCTGTTTAATAATGCTCTTAATTTCTGTTAATAATGCACTTAATTTCTGTTTAATAATGCACTTAATTTCTGTTTAATAATGCACTTAATTTCTGTTTAATAATGCACTTAATTTCTGTTTAATAATGCACTTAATTTCTGTTTAATAATGCACTTAATTTCTGTTTAATAATGCTCTTAATTTCTGTTTAATAATGCACTTAATTTCTGTTTAATAATGCACTTAATTTCTGTTTAATAATGCACTTAATTTCTGTTAATAATGCACTTAATTTCTGTTTAATAATGCACTTAATTTTTGTTTAATAATGCACTTAATTTTTGTTTAATAACGCACTTAATTTTTGTTTAATAACGCATTTCATCTCTGTTTTGCTGAAGCTAACTGTCAAATCAATGTCGTTATTGTCTGTAACCTTCTGAGCAACCTTCTCTTCCACTTTCCTTTGACCCCTATGTGTGCTGGTATCCATACACATATTACTGTTAAGCCTCATCATTTGAATTCTGTATAATGTTTATTTCAATCAAGCTGTCTGGTCTGCTGTCTGAATGACTGAACTGTAAACTAACGAGTGATGAACTTGAGTCTGAGCAGATGATTGCTCTCAATGGTCTGTCCTCCTCTCTCCACTGCACTGTGAACAGTATTGAGAGCATTTCTCCTGTAAACTGATGAATCATCTCTGACCCTTTTCCCTACTTGGATATGAAACTCTGGTTCAATAAATGCAACTCCTATTTTACTAACTAAACTCTTTGATGCATCTGTGTAGATCTGAATGTAACCATGGTAACTATCAATATATGCCTGTATGGTCTGTGTACTGTTGGACTAATGTTTGACTGATCTATTTCAAATTCTTTTGCTTTCTGGATCACTGTCCATCCAAAGCTTTCTGTTTCCTTCGTTTCCTTTTCCCAACAAGGTTTTAAAGTGTCTTGTGTTGGATGATCTTGATAATGGACCTGTAAATGAACCCAGTAGCTAAGTGATAGCTGTATCCTTCTCATTTCTAATGGCATTTCTCCCATTTCTACCTGTAATGCTGCTATTGGAGGCGTTCTAAATGCACCTGTACATAGTCTCAGAGCCTGATATTGTATGGTATCCAACTTTTTTAAAGACGTGTTCTTCCTTTTCTAAAGCCGCTCTGATATTTAAATATATATCCTTTACTTTCTATATAATAGGTCAACCTTTCATTTATCATTTTCTCCATTATTTTACAGATGTCTGATGTTAAAACAGCTGGTCTATAATTCCCTGGTTTGGGTATTGGCACTATCACAGCCTCCTTCCAGATTTCTGGCAGCTTCCCACCCTCCCAAACTTTATTATACAGCTCTACTGAAATATCCTTCGATGACTCACTTCAATGGTTTAACATTGTATAACTACTCTGGTCTTTGCCTGGTGTTGATACCTTGGTTTTCTTGAGACAACGGTTCAGTTCTTCTTTTGTAAATGGCTTGTTTAATAGGTCGTCGGTGTCTTCCTCCTGCTCTAATAGTTCTTTATTCTCTGCTATTGTACTTTCTCTTCCTATTTTTCCTTCTTCACTAATATTATCTGGACTGTTTCTCTGCTTTCTCCTCATCTCCCACTGCTGTTGTATCTCCATCAGTTATTACTGGATGGTGGGCAGGTCTATGCCTCACCTCTACCGTGAAGCAGGTCGCTCCGACTTACAGCAATGGAGAATATTATAGAGTATGAATTCGTACACTAACAGTACTTTCATAAGAAACCCGGAAGTTATGTTTGCACAATAAGTGAGACAAGATTTGTCCCAATTCCAACACCGCCCCCCGACTTTAACTTTCAGCAGTTCACTACAGTAACAGAGTGTTTCTGCCACTACGAGCATTTCTAAGTCCCAGCAATGACATCTGGGATTTTTTATTAAAACTTCTAGAGCAATGCTTTACAAACATATACACCGTGTTATTCATCATATTGACAATATAAATAATGTGATTTAATAAAGTTTATGGAGCATTTTATGGGTCCAAACATCACTTTTTATTCATGTCCCACAACTGTGGTCTCAATGTTGAGATACATAAAATGAGCTAATTCAATTATAATATGACATTATTTCAAATGGAACTGTTTCATATTCATATTACTTTACACCATATTAACATTATTTATTTGTTTACTAATCATTTATATCATTTTTTCATCTATGGTAAAGTCATTAGACATTAAAATTACAATATCTGTCATAAAAAACACATTTTATATTTTTTGTTGATGAAGATTGACATCTGTTGTTACTGTCTACATCTTTCAGGGTGTAGAAAAAATGTTTTTATATAAATATTTACAATGATTCACAAGGCTTGATGAAAATGAATTTAAATGTCTTCAAATAGAAAATTAAAAAAATGAACATTACTGTAATGTTGCAGTCAGGACATTTAGTATAAGAATAAGTGATGAAAAACATAAAAAAGAAAAATGTTACAGATTAAATCTTAAAAACTCTAAAGGGCTACAGTGAAGGAATCACTACATTTATATATATGGACACATTATAAAGTTAAGGTAACTTTGAAAGGTAACAACATCATCAGTAAACAGAGGACATAAAACTCATGATTGATAACAGCTGGAGGGAAAACTGAACCAACTTACAGCTAAATCTTAATGATGAACTCTTCATTCAGTGATGATGGGTTAAGGTTAGGTATTGACCTCTAATGGTTGAGGTTAGGATAGGTCTTGGAGGTTACCTTCGAGACAAGACCTTATCTCAGCACTGGAGGTTGTTGCTTGGTTAGACGTGATGGGTTGTTCCTCTGAGGATCTTATTGGCTGTACGGCTGTATTGATGTTTCCTCTATTACCAGTAGATTTATGAAGGAAGGCCAATTAGAGTCCAGCACAGAGAACCAGTAGAGCTGCTGTCAGTACAACGTAGAGGCCTATCCTTCCCCGACTCTCTGGTTGTGAGCTCATTGTTGGTCTCCGAGGTTTGGGCTCATCAGCAGCTGCTGTAAAGGACAGAAAATGAAATGTGTCTGATTGTCTGAAGTTTCACACTAAACTAAAATGAGACGACGACAAACTGAGACTTTCTGGACTTCAAACATAATGTTTTAAATTGACAAACATCATGTGTGTGATTCATGGAGCAATTCAAACAGGATCAAAACATATTTATCTCTCTCCGTTGACTAGCGTTCATATTTATTCAGAAATCAGGTCCATGGTGGTCCACTAGAAGAGGAGGGACTTCACCTCTCTGTGGAGTTCACAGTGTTAGCCGCCATGTTGGAACAGTGTTTTGCCCTCCAGGCTCTGAGCCAGTCGAGACTGCAGCATGCTGACATGCTAAACTAAGATGTGTTTAGCACTAGCAGGGCTGTAGACTCTTAGTCTGGTTTCACTGACCGACTTCTACTGAATCAACTCACCTGTGACTTTGAGGTGACATATCCTAGAGCCACTACCATAACCTGTCTTCATGTCACACTGGTACACACCAGAGTCATTAATCCTGAGTCTGGACATGTGAAGTCTGATTCGTCCGTCTCTGAGGACGTCTTTGTCCCACCGGACTCGTCCTGTAAACTGTTCATCCTGAAAATCTGGGTCCTCAACACCTTCATGGAGATGAAACAGGACTAAGGGTTTGGGCTCAGCTGACAGTTGACAGAGGATATAAAGTGATTTGGGGGAACTGCTGGTTCTGGTTGTGAACATCCACTCCAGTGTGATGTTGTGGTTCTCCTCTGCCTGATAGGAGGTCTCTTTCACATTCAATACAAATGCTCCTGTAGAGGAGACAGAGAGGGAAAGTGAGCAGCAGACAAACTGACAACTTGAACATGTCAAACTCCATCTAGAGATGTTTGTCTGAAAGTGTATTTAGTGTTTGTGGATAATAAAGTGAAGGTCAACTAACCAGAGACACAGGAGGTCAGACTGAGGAGCAGCAGGATGCTGTAGATCATCTTCATCCTGTGAGAGGAGACAGAAACACATCAGATACAAGTTCAGTTATTACAGGTAGAACAGAGACAATCTACAGTCTGTCTTTAGTCCTCACAGGACTTCTTCCTCTGTGCTACTGATTACACATGACTGACCAGTGGACTGACACCAAGACAGGAACACTAATGTACTTCTGACACCAGATGGAGCCACTTTAGTGGATTAGATATTTACAACTGAGGAAGAACAGGAAGTATGATCTGCTCTGAGATCAACACAGTCAAACTGCAGGGGGGGGTGATCTAGTCAAGCAGAAACCCAGAACAGATGCAGTGTGCAGATCTGTTATTTATAGGTCTATCACAATGTGGAACAAGTTGCCATCTGTGATCACTGAAGCACCAAGACAAGTTTAAAAACACTAAAACAAATGACATTAAAAATAACCCTGGAGGCCGACCTGAACAACCATGAGGGATTGCTGTTTGGTTTCCTTCTTTATTTGTTTTTTTCTCGTGTGTTATATGTGTGTTTCTGTAGTCAGAGTAGGAGGTTACAGAGAAAAACTATTTCACCAACTAGATTTCTCCTCGATGGTTAACGAAGTTTCTGGTCAGCTTTTGATTTTACGTTCAACACAGACTAGAGGAGCGACACTAAAGGACGAGGACACCACTGGGACACTATGAGGACACCACGAGGACACCACGAGGACACTACTAGAACACCACTAGGACACTACGAGGGCACTAGGAAGCGTTTTCATATTCGAAATATAAAAACTAGACAGAGAAACTAATTGAAGCTGCTGCAGAGCTGTTGCTCATGCGCACAAAACACAACACAAAAAAACAGTACAGGAGCAGTAGATGATATTCACATAGTTAACATTAATAACACATCCAGAGTGAAGTCAGGATCAGGAGAAACAGATGGAGAGACAACGAGTCTATAAACTAAACTCCAGAGGAACCTGGTTGTTTGTTGATTTGTTTTCTATTTATTTCACTTCATGTCTCTATTCGTTCCTGGTCAGCCACTAAATATAAAACAGTCCAAATTATTCTCAACACATTTCTTCACAAAAATTAAAAAAAACATTTACAGTATTAATATTATATATCAACTATCTATATTTATACATTACCTTGTGTCTCTTCTGTTGTAGAGGACCAAACTACGAGACTCTGCACACCAATAACCAACCGTGGAACGTTCACCTCCTGCTGCTGCTCTCTGCTGACCCTCGGTCCTCGTCGATGTATAATATGTAAGAGAACTGGAGGGCGGGGCCTCGTTCATTACCACGAAATGTGCTCTCCTCCTCCTCCTCCTTCTCCTCCGTTCAGGTTGACTTCATCTATCACTTTCAGTTCCACAGTAAACTGTTCTGCCTGACTTGAACCGGTCCCTCCCCAGAAGAGAACTCTGTTACACACACACACCTGTGGCCGTTAAGTCAACGAAAGTCAGCATCCTGTTGCTCGCGCTCGTGCTCGCTCTACATAGACATGAAGGAGCATCGCTCAAAACAGTGAGGCGACACACGTCAGCTAAAAGCACAATATCACTCTATATTTCAGCTGCTTGGCAGTAATGTTAGCTGACCAGACCAAGGTCTCTCCATGAATCAATGCTGATCCTAGTGTTGGCTTTTCCCGCCTCAGCCTCCCGACCGCGGCCGGAGGGAACGGGGGAGACACCGGAGTTTTGGTCGGAGACGATAACGTTTCTCTCTGCGGAGCCCCGTCACTTCACAAGACACGGGAAACCTCTGTTGGTCTGGAGGAGCTGCAGCAGTTATTTCTGCACAAACGTCCACTGATCATTCACTAGATATTCTCAGAGCTAAACTAACTCTTCTGCAGTGTGGAGTGAGCAGCATGCACGTGAGAGTGGAGCGAAAGAGCGAGAACGAGCGCGGTGTGTGAGTGAAGGCAGGCAGAGGAGCAGAGTACAGCAGAGACTCCGGTCCTGGAGACCAAAGCTACGGTCTCCTCCGCGTCCTCCGACCGCGGCCAACACTGTTTAACAGCTTCACTAGATACAACCAAGAGGTTTTGGTGCTTCACTGGAGTTTGTGATGGAGTCTGAGTCTGAACAGTGTAGACACACGCGAGCACAGTCCCTTTAAAACACATATTAATTAGCACAGCAGGAATTGTGCATGGTGTCTGCCCTATTATGACCATTATTAATATAGAAGGAAAGAAAGAAAGGAGGCTAGATGTAGCCTACATGTTAGTCTAGTGGAAATACTTCTTTGGTCCATAATGGATAAGAAGTCAGTGATGTGGTGCTCATAGAAAACATCATGTTAACAGGACTCAGATACTGTACAGCCTGAGAGCAGCCTGGCATCGTAGTGAGTGTAGGACATCCACACTATGCACAGTGCCTGCTTTTGTTATAAATTAACAACCATGTATCACTCATAGTTTTATCCCTCCCAGACGTATCCCAGTATCTGGTAGATGGGCCTAAACTTTTCGCTAAGCCTCCCATTTTTCATTGCACTCTCCCGGTTTCCTCTCTGGGTCACAATTCATATTTCTCCCAATTTATGTCAAATTGACTTTTTTTTAACCTGTTTCTGGCTCTGTACAGCATGTATAATCCTACAAAAGGGACAGCAGGGGCAAAAAATGAATTATAACTGATGAATATTAGTTTATGCTAGATATTCACACGCCCTGGACACGTCTCTCTGTCTCTGTCTGAATTGTGGGATGAACTTTCGAAAGCAAAAAGGACAGCAGCCAGGAATCACCAGCAGCACCAGCTACTGATGATTGTTGCTGCGCATCTCGTTTGGTCCTGTAAGACAGAGGAGACACAAGGTAATGTGGAAATACTATAGTTGATATATTATATTAATAATGTAAATGTTTTTATTTAATTATTTTTGTGAAGAAATGTGTTGAGAATAATTTGCACTGTTTTATATTTAGTGGCTGACCAGGAACGAATAGAGACATGAAGTGAAATAAATAGAAAACAAATCAAACTACCAGAGTCTGTTAACATGGAGGTGGAGCTGTCTGCAGCATATAACCAACACTAACATGGAGAAGTCTACAGACAGACAGAGTGATTTAACAATAGAGGAGTAAACTATAGTAGACAAATAGGAAGAAGTTAAACACTGAATCAGACTAACAGTAACTCAGTTGAAGCTGCTAAATGCAGGAAGAACAGCTGGTGAAAGAAACAACTTCAGATGTGTGAATTAACAGATTTATTAATTTAACAGAACACTCAAAAGTCAGATATAGCCGTTTATATATAAATAGCATTACTCTGTATATTACACACATATGAAGAAGTTAGAGTCATAATCCAGACTAAAAACAACACAGTTTAAACTGACAGATGCAGGAAGAACAGCTGGATTTATGATGAGGGTGTTTGAATTATGTTTTTATATTTATTCTTTTAATCACAGGGTAAACAGAAATGCAATCTATGCATCTATTACACTCCTAAAAGCTATTTATATCTAGATAACTCCAATCATCAGCTGGAACTAACTAACTAACTGGGACAGTTTGCTGCATATCTGAAGCTAAAAAAACCAAGTTAACCTCAAAAGATGAACAGGAAACCAGCAGCAGCAGCAGAACCGGGGGGTGATGCTCAGAGTCTCATAGTTTGTTCCGGTGGTGCGACAGAAGAGACTCAAGGTAATGTAGAAATACAGATAGTTGATATATTATATTAATCATGTTTCATCTCCATGAAGGTGTTGAGCTCCCAGAGTCTCAGGATGAACAGTTTACAGGACGAGTCCGGTGGGACAAAGACGTCCTCAGAGACGGACGAATCAGACTTCACATGTCCAGACTCAGGACTAATGACTCTGGTTGGTACCGGTGTGACATGCAGACAGGTTATGGTAGTGGCTCTAGGATATTTCACCTCGAATGTCACAGGTGAGTGTATTCAGTAGAAGTCAGTCAGTGAAACCAGACTAAGAGTCTACAGCCCTGCTAGTGCTAAACACATCTTAGTTTAGCATGTTAGCATGCTGCAGGGGTCATACTGGTTAGTATAAAGTAGTCTCAGCTTCATCCCTGCTGGAGCTGTACCAAAGAACACATATTACTAAGAAGTGAAAGTCAACTGGTCGTTCCATTACAACGTCAGCTCCCAGCAGCAGAGCTACGCTTCCGCCATTTTGGACTGAAAGCGACTACCAGACGCAGTAAAACGTACGTCATGGCTACCGCTGATGAAGACTAGGATCATATTTAGTCTTTCTTTTGTCAGTCTGCTGGATTTATTTAGTTTCCTGTTTCAGTAAAATGGTTCCACTTCAGACAATCACACACATTTTATTTTCTGTCCTTTACAGCAGCTGCTGATGAAGAATCAGATTATGCTTACGATTATTACGAATATCTAACAGACACATGGAGACCACAACCAGAGAGACGGGGAAGGCTCACCCTCTACGTTGGACTGGGACTAACAGCTCTACTGGTTCTCTGCTTTGCCTTGCTTCTTAAATTTACTGGTAAAAGAGGAAACCTCTATAGAGTTGTAAAGACGATGAGTTTCTCAGAGGAACAACCCATCACGTCTAACCAAGTGACAACCTCCAGTGCTGAGATAAGGTTGTGTCTAGAAGGTAACCTCCAAGCTGCAAAAACATGCGTAAACTCTTGCGAGACTCACTGCCCGACGACCTATCCTCACCTCAACCATTCAAGGTCAATGCCTGACCTCAACCATTCAAGGTCAATGCATAACCTCAATCATTCAAGGTCAATGCCTGACCTCAACCATTCAAGGTCAATGTTTAACAGCATAAATTTTTAGATATTTCTCCGAGCTGGACACATCACATTAGTCTCTCGTGTAGATTTATTGTCTCCAGACACACTTTATAAACCCATACGGCTGCAGTGCAGCGCCACAGTATGTTTGAATAGCTTCCGCTCCCTTCTGACGTAATTACAGATATCTGCACCGTCATTTCACCTCAAAACTGTAATTCAAGATATCTGTAATTACATTTTTACTATCTGTAACTACAGTTTTAGATATCTACAACGTCATTTTGACTAGTCAGAATTTAATTGTGACTCCATCAAGATCCTCAAAAATCTGTAAACTGTTATATTTGTTTCACTCATCATCACTGAATGAAGAGTTCATCATTAAGATTTAGCTGTAAGTTGGTTCAGTTCTCCCTCCAGCTGTTATCAATCATGTGTTTTATGTCCTCTGCTTACTGATGGATGTTGTTACCTTGCACTGAATCTCCTAATGTTAACTTTATAATGTGTCCATATATATAAATGTAGTGATTCCTTCACTATGGCCTTTAGAGTTTTTCAGATTTTAATCTGTCACATGTTTATTTTTTATGGTTTTCATCACTTGTTCTTTTACTAAATGTCCTGACTGCATCACTACAGTAATGTTCATTTTCTACATTTTCCTTTTTTAATTTCTATAACATTTTTAAGACATTTAAATTAATTTTCATCAAGCCTTGTGCATCATTGGACATATTGATATACTGTAAAAACAGAATGAAAAAAAGATTTCAAGATTTTTTCTCCACCCTGAAAAATGTAGCCAGTAACCGGAGATGTCTTCATACACAAAACAATATTACATATGTTGTTGTTTATGACAGATATTGTAATTCTAATGTCTAAAGACTTCATCATCATTTTATGTATCTCAACATTGAGACCACAAACACTGTGTATATATTTGAAAAAAAATGTTTTTAGTTTGTCTTAAGATGTTTTATTGCATATTTGTTTGAGTTAAGTCTATCTTAAGTTCTGATGAATATTTGCTTCAGTTACGTTTATGTTACGATGTTATAATGAATATTTGTTTTTTAGGTAAGTTTATCTTAAGATGTTATAATGAATGTTTGTTTTTTAGGTATGTTTATCTTAAGATGTTCTAATGAATGTTTGTTTCAGCTCAGTTTATTTGAAGTTGTTCTAATGATTATTTGAGGACACTAGATTTTAAAAATGATCCAACCTAAAAACCAGCCCTTTGCAGTGAAAGCAGCACGAGCTCCAAAAGTCCTTAACTCTAGTGAGAAAGTCTGTAACACCGTCAGTCCGTCGGTTCAGGCCTCCCTCCAAATGATCATCCTGAGTGTAAACATCTCACTAAGTGTGTTTCACCGGTGTTTCCGGGTTGACTCGGTGTGTGTCTGACTGTGTCATGGTAGGTGTGTTGCTCAGGACCAAAGGAAGCTCAGTGTGAAGCTGTTTGTGTGAGCGGTTCTCTAGAAACAACACAGCAACAACACAGGCCAAGCATTCGAACCGTTCCAGGTGTATTAAAGATATTCAGATTAGAATAATGTGTGGTAGAAACTGTTTGATATCAGTGAGTGAATGTGTATAATATAATATAATTTGTATTTTTGTACCAGAATAAATCTGTGCACCAGATGACACCAGTATTTTCCTGTGTTCCTTTCTTCACTGCTCAACAGCCTGTTTGTTTGCTGATAACCTCTGATAATGTCCATCTAATGGCCTGATAATATATTTCCACTGACGGGAAGTGGTGGACAGCATCGATGACATCACAGGACGAGGGAACGTAACATGAAGAGTTTGGAGGTTCTGGTACGGCGTTAACAGTGGATACCTGTAACTTTGATGTGTACAGTCTGGCTTTGTTCTCCTGAATGGGACTCACACCGGTAGAGTCCTCCGTCTGAGGGCTACATGGTGCTGATGGTGCAGGTGGAGCCGTTCAGGGTCCCCCAGCCCAACAAGGACTCAGTTCCTCCGGCGGTCGTGTTCCTCTTCAGCCGACGGCCTCCAGCTGAGAGCTCGCAGCTCAGCGAGACGCGCTCATACTGGAGGAAACTGAGATCTACTGGGAGTCACTGGGAGCATCAACACTAAGTTAAAAGTGTGATGTGTAATGTCAGATACTTTAGGAAATAAAAGTCTCACAGACAGAAAATGAATCAGGTTTTTATAGTAAAATGCTCCAAAGTGAATGATATCTGCACATAAAGAGCTCTTTACCTTCTCTTTTGGTAGCAGATGAGGCAAGGGCATGAAACACACCTGAGAAACACACACAGAGGAGATAAGATAGGATATTGATTGATATCAGCAGTGGTTTAATGTAACTAGTTACTGTATTTAAATACAAATTCAAGGTACTTTACTTGAGGATTTCCATTTTCTGCTACTTTATACTCCACTACATCTCAGAGGGGAAATATTGTACTTGTTACTCCACTACATGTGAACATCTGACAGCTTTTCATGCACACTAGTGCAGCAGTAACTAATCCAGAAACATCATCTATTATAGTACAACACTGACTTTACTGCAACATCAATGCTTAAAGACGTGGTTACTCACAAGCGCTGAGATATAACACATTCATCTTCATCCTTTCTCGCTGCTGACAGACAAACGGCTGATGTCACAAACTGGCTCAGGGAAATGGGACACAAAGGGAGTCACGCAAGGTTATATATATAAAACCAAACTATTTATTAAACTGAGGTTAACATGAAATGAACAACGGAGTGTGTAGATCAGTAATGACATCAAATGAATGGAGTGCATGGATGTGTGGGCATAATGTGCTGTGGAGGTGTTGAAGGTGCAGAACCAAACAAAGGTGAGAGAGAGGAGAGAGAGAGAACGAGACAGAGATGAGATAGAGAGGTGGCGGAGAGAGAGAGACGGAGAGAGACGAGAGAGGA
>CM025844.1:10611683-10681683 GCA_014673565.1 Sebastes schlegelii
CTGTAGCTCTGACTGTAGGGAGAGAGAGCTACCTGTAGGTCTGACTGTAGGTCTGACTGTTGGGAGAGAGAGCTACCTGTAGCTCTGACTGTAGGGAGAGAGAGTACCTGTAGGTCTGACTGTAGGTCTGACTGTAGGGAGAGAGAGCTACCTGTAGGTCTGACTGTAGGGAGAGGGAGAGCTACCTGTAGCTCTGACTGTAGGGAGAGAGCTACCTGTAGGTCTGACTGTAGGTCTGACTGGAGGGGGAGAGAGAGCTATCTGTAGGTCTGACTGTAGGTCTGACTGTAGAGAGAGAGAGAGCTACCTGTAGGTCTGACTGTAGGTTGACTATAGAGGAGAGAGAGCTACCTGTAGGTCTGACTGTAGGTCTGACTGTAGAGAGAGAGAGAGCTACCTGTAGGTCTGACTGTAGGTCTGACTGTAGAGAGAGAGAGAGCTACCTGTAGGTCTGACTGTAGGTCTGACTGTAGAGAGAGAGAGAGCTACTGTAGGTCTGACTGTAGGTCTGACTGTGAGAGAGAGAGCTACCTGTAGGTCTGACTGTAGGTCTGACTGTAGAGAGAGAGAGAGCTACCTGTAGGTTTGACTGTAGGTCTGACTGTAGAGAGGAGAGAGCTACCTGTAGGTCTGACTGTAGGTCTGACTGTAGAGAGACAGAGAGACTGTAGGTCTGACTGTAGGGAGTGAGGGAGAGAGAGCTACCTGTAGGTCTGACTGTAGAGAGAGAGAGAGCTACCTGTAGTCTGACTGTAGGTCTGACTGTAGGGAGAGAGAGAGCTACCTGTAGGTCTGACTGTAGGTCTGACTGTAGAGAGAGAGAGAGCTACATGTAGGTCTGACTGTAGAGAGAGAGAGAGCTACTGTAGGTCTGACGGAGGGAGAGAGAGAGCTACCTGTAGGTCTGACTGTAGGGAGAGAGAGCTACCTGTAGGTCTGACTGTAGGGAGAGAGAGCTACCTGTAGCTCTGACTGGAGGGAGAGAGAGAGCTACCTGTAGGTCTGACTGTAGGGAGAGAGAGAGCTACCTGTAGGTCTGACTGTAGGTCTGACTGTAGGGAGAGAGAGAGCTACCTGTAGGTCTGACTGTAGGTCTGACGGGAGGGAGAGAGAGCTACCTGTAGCTCTGACTGTAGTCTGACTGTAGGGAGAGAGAGAGCACCTGTAGGTCTGACGTAGGTCGACTGTAGGGAGAGAGAGCTACCTGTAGGTCTGACTGTAGGGAGAGAGAGCTACCTGTAGGTCTGACTGTAGGGAGAGAGAGCTACCTGTAGCTCTGACTGTAGGTCTGACTGTAGGGAGAGAGAGCTACCTGTAGGTCTGACTGTAGGTCTGACTGTAGGGAGAGAGAGCTACCTGTAGGTCTGACTGTAGAGAGAGAGAGCTACCTGTAGCTCTGACTGGAGGGAGAGAGAGAGCTACCTGTAGGTCTGACTGTAGGGAGAGAGAGAGCTACCTGTAGGTCTGACTGTAGGGAGAGAGAGCTACCTGTAGCTCTGACTGTAGGGAGAGAGAGCTACCTGTAGGTCTGACTGTAGGTCTGACTGGAGGGGGAGAGAGAGCTATCTGTAGGTCTGACTGTAGGTCTGACTGTAGAGAGAGAGAGAGCTACCTGTAGGTCTGACTGTAGGTCTGACTGTAGAGAGAGAGAGAGCTACCTGTAGGTCTGACTGTAGGTCTGACTGTAGAGAGAGAGAGAGCTACCTGTAGGTCTGACTGTAGGTCTGACTGTAGAGAGAGAGAGAGCTACCTGTAGGTCTGACTGTAGGTCTGACTGTAGGGAGAGAGAGCTACCTGTAGCTCTGACTGTAGAGAGAGAGAGAGCTACCTGTAGGTCTGACTGTAGGTCTGACTGTAGGGAGAGAGAGAGCTACCTGTAGGTCTGACTGTAGGTCTGACTGTAGAGAGAGAGAGAGCTACCTGTAGGTCTGACTGTAGGGAGAGAGAGAGCTACCTGTAGGTCTGACTGTAGGGAGAGAGAGCTACCTGTAGGTCTGACTGTAGGGAGAGAGAGCTACCTGTAGCTCTGACTGTAGGGAGAGAGAGCTACCTGTAGGTCTGACTGTAGGGAGAGAGAGCTACCTGTAGGTCTGACTGGAGGGAGAGAGAGAGCTACCTGTAGGTCTGACTGTAGGGAGAGAGAGCTACCTGTAGGTCTGACTGTAGGGAGAGAGAGCTACCTGTAGGTCTGACTGGAGGGAGAGAGAGAGCTACCTGTAGCTCTGACTGTAGATCTGACTGTAGGGAGAGAGAGCTACCTGTAGGTCTGACTGTAGGTCTGACTGTAGAGAGAGAGAGCTACCTGTAGGTCTGACTGTAGGGAGAGAGAGCTACCTGTAGGTCTGACTGTAGGGAGAGAGAGCTACCTGTAGCTCTGACTGTAGATCTGACTGTAGGGAGAGAGAGCTACCTGTAGGTCTGACTGTAGGGAGAGAGAGCTACCTGTAGGTCTGACTGGAGGGAGAGAGAGCTACCTGTAGGTCTGACTGTAGGTCTGACTGTAGGGAGAAGCAGCTAGGAAGAGTTTATAAACTACTTTAAAGTTTATAAACCAGAAACTTCACCCAGCGCACGTTACCGGAGGAATCTGATCAGAAATCGGCGACACATGATGAACATCTGCGGTCCAGACTCCAGGTTCTCCTGACGGTTTCTCTCAGGTAAATAATGCTGTTTATATCTCTGTTAGTTAGCTCAGTGTTTACCTCATGCATCAACTCTGTAAACCGTAAACACACACTCTGTTTTACGTCTGTCTTTACAGATCCATCTGTGAGAAATGACCGACAGAATCATCCCAGAGGAGAGCAGACAGCTGTGGGCAGATAGCTGAGAGCAGACAGCTGAGAGCAGACAGAGGAGAGCAGATAGCTGAGAGCAGACAGAGGAGAGCAGACAGCTGAGAGCAGACAGAGGAGAGCAGATAGCTGAGAGCAGACAGCTGAGAGCAGACAGAGGAGAGCAGACAGAGGAGAGCAGACAGCTGAGAGCAGACAGCTGAGAGCAGACAGCTGAGAGCAGACAGAGGAGAGCAGACAGAGGAGAGCAGACAGCTGAGAGCAGATAGCTGAGAGCAGATAGCTGAGAGCAGACAGCTGAGAGCAGACAGAGGAGAGCAGACAGCTGAGAGCAGATAGCTGAGAGCAGATAGCTGAGAGCAGACAGCTGAGAGCAGACAGCTGAGAGCACACAGCTGAGAGCAGATAGCTGAGAGCAGATAGCTGAGAGCAGACAGCTGAGAGCAGACAGCTGAGAGCACACAGCTGAGAGCAGATAGCTGAGAGCAGATAGCTGAGAGCAGATAGCTGAGAGCAGACAGCTGAGAGCAGACAGCTGAGAGCACACAGCTGAGAGCAGATAGCTGAGAGCAGACAGCTGAGAGCAGACAGCTGAGAGCAGATGGGAGATACAGAGCTAACTGTATGGTCGCTGTGTTTACACACCGTCTCATAGCGGTAGCATATAGCTAACCCGTTAGCATGTTCTATTTAGATGATGGGAGTACATGAAGCCTGTTCTGCTGGTTCTTGCAGACTAACAGAAGGAGCTACTTTGTTGGGTTGAGGAGGAGAGACAGTGACGCTGTGGGGCGGGGTCAGCTACTGACGGTTCTCTCTGGTTCCACCAGGAAACCCTTACATGGCTAATTCTCTAATGACGTCAGAAGAAAAGGAAAAAAAGCAAAGTGATTTTCTGCACCCATTTCCGGACAAACGGAGCAGGAGAAAAAGAGAGAGGATGGTCTGTTATGATACTATGGTGACCTGGAGACACACTGGGGACAGACCTGGAGACACACTGGGGACAGACCTGGAGACACACTGGGGACAGATACTGATGTTTAAAAGACATGGAAAAGTGCATTATGCATAATAGGTGACCTTTAATATTGAATTCTTCTTCTGTCCTGCTGCTGTTTCTGTTCTCAAAGTATGAGGTGATATTTGATGTGTTATTTTATCCCTAACTGGTTACTACTGACGACCAGAGACTGTAAACAGGAAGTGGACGTATTCACCATGACGCCACCCAATGGTTTGTGGATTACAGTTCTTGGCCGTTGGTGACCACTGGTGAAGACGTCCGTCTTTAGAAACACTAGTATATATTTTCATCAGTAGTGTCCTCAACAGCTGCTCAGAGAGACTTCGTTGAGGACTATTTTCAGTGGCGGATGAATCCCCATGTGGTGCTCTGGTGAGACGGTGGAGTGTGAGTGTTCATGGTGATGAAGGAACAACATCGAGGCTCAGTGATGTGTTTTTATTGATATATCGGATATCAGGATACAGGTTATACTGGTTAAACTGGTTATACTGGTTACACTGGTTATTAGATACACTCACTGCTGGTTTGAGTCTGAACATGAAGAGAAATATAGAAGACGGGATTATTCATCCATTCATTGGCCGGACGCCATGATGTCATCAGCCCGAGCAGCGTTGGCGTGGACACAACAGAAACGGATCGGTCTGATGTGTTGGAATTATTTAGTGTAATTTGGGTAGAGCAGAGCCTGGACCGAGGCGGAGCCTGGACAGAAGCGGAGCCTGGACCGAGGCAGGGCCTAGACAGAAGAGGAGCCTGGACAGAAGAGGAGCCTGGACAGAAGCGGAGCCTGGACAGAAGCGGAGCCTGGACAGAAGCGGAGCCTGGACCGAGGCAGATCCTGGACAGAAGAGGAGCCTGGACAGAAGCGGAGCCTGGACAGAAGCGGAGCCTGGACAGAAGCGGAGCCTGGACAGAAGCGGAGCCTGGACCGAGGCGGAGCCTGGACCGACGCGGAGCCTGGACAGAAGCGGAGCCTGGACAGAAGAGGAGCCTGGACAGAAGCGGAGCCTGGACAGAAGCGGATCCTGGACAGAAGCGGATCCTGGACAGAAGCGGATCCTGGACAGAAGAGGAGCCTGGACAGAAGCGGATCCTGGACAGAAGCGGAGCCTGGACAGAAGAGGAGCCTGGACAGAAGCGGAGCCTGGACAGAAGCGGAGCCTGGACCGAGGCGGATCCTGGACAGAAGAGGAGCCTGGACAGAGGCGGAGCCTGGACCGAGGCGGAGCCTGGACCGACGCGGAGCCTGGACAGAAGCGGAGCCTGGACAGAAGAGGAGCCTGGACAGAAGCGGAGCCTGGACAGAAGCGGATCCTGGACAGAAGAGGATCCTGGACAGAAGCGGATCCTGGACAGAAGAGGAGCCTGGACAGAAGCGGATCCTGGACAGAAGCGGATCCTGGACAGAAGAGGAGCCTGGACAGAAGCGGATCCTGGACAGAAGAGGAGCCTGGACAGAAGCGGATCCTGGACAGAAGCGGAGCCTGGACAGAAGAGGAGCCTGGACAGAAGCGGAGCCTGGACAGAAGTGAAGCCTGGACAGATGCGGAGCTGTTCAGCTGCGCCGGCTGTGTGCCTGGCAGATGTAGCGCATCTTTGTGGAGCAGTGCAGGTCGTTGAGGCGTCCTTGAGAGTGCAGGTGAGCGCAGTCCTTCGTCCCCGCGGCCCAGACCGTGACCGGTCCAGCTGTCGGGCTGACCGGGCATCCAGCGCCTGGAAACCACACAAACATTCACAGGTTTGGTTTTTAGTTCACCAGTCTCACAGGACCGGGGTCAGTCTGACGGAGGTTTGAAGAGTCGTCTCATAAAGACGGAGACGAGTGTAACCGCTCACCTTCTGTTCATGACGTACGGCGTCTGGTTGACCCACTCCCACTCCCCCGTCCTCTCATCGGTCAGACCCACCCAGTAGAATTTGCCCATGATGTGAGAAATCACAAACTCCTGAAGCAGAGAGACAGACAGGTAGAGAGACAGAGAGACAGACAGGTAGATAGACAGAGAGACAGACAGCTAATTAACTTCATGGGGGAACTCTCCAAAGGTGTCCCACAAGGATCAACCTCCGTCAGAGGGTTATATGACATCACGCTGTCAGACAGACAGACAGACAGACGGGCTGTCTCACCCACTCCTCGTCGGTGTTGAGGATGACCAGGTGGGACTCGTGTCCATTGCACCAGTCTCTCGCTTCGTCCCAGGACAGAGCTGTCTTGCTGAACAAGTAACAGCTGGAGCCCAACTTGTCCCAATCCAGAGGACAGCAGCCTTCCACTGTTGAACCTGAGAGACAGACGGAGAGACAGACAGGTCAGAAGACACGGGGGGGAGAGACAGATGGTGGGGACAGTATAGATGCTGTAGGTGTATCTCAGTGTGTTTACTGTTGCGGAGGATGCGTTCGATGGAACATTTCAGCGAGGCGACCGTCTTGCTGATGGAGTCCAGAGTGGACAGCTGTTTCAACGCCTCCGCCACTGAACACACAGGAGATACAGTAAACACAGTAGAGCAAACACAGTGGAGTGAATAGACCACAGCTGTAGTAACAGCAGCAGCTATAGCAGCAGCAGCAGCTATAGCAGCAGCAGCAGCAACAGCAGCTGTAGCAGCAGCAGCAGCAACAGCAGCTGTAGCAGCTGTAGCAGCAGCAGCAGCAACAACAGCAGCTGTAGCAGCAGCAGCAGCAACAGCAGCAACAGCAGCTGTAGCAGCAGCAGCTGTAGCAACAGTAGCAACAGCAACAGTAACAACAGCAGCAGCAACAGCAGCAGCAACAGCAGCAGAAGTAACAGCAGCTGTAGCAGCAGCAGCAATAGTGTGTGTTTTCGGGGTCGTCCGGCTCACCTGAGGTCAGCTCGTCCTTGTTGCTCTCCACAGCGAACTTGAGGCGGTGAACGTCTTTAGCTGCACCTGAAGCAGAACAACAGAGGAAGTCCTAGTCCAATCAGATTACAGGATGAGGAGAGCGTGGCGGTCTGTGATCACCTGTCAGGTGTGTTACCTCTGGCGAGCTGCTGCGCGGCGCTCAGCGTCTCCGTCAGGTTGGAAACACTTTTCTCCGCCGACCAGAGTCGGTTCCACGTCTTTGTGTCTGAACATAAACATGAGTGAACTTCACAGACAGTTACAGACTGTTACCGTCTGATCACTAACCAGCAAGATGGCAACAGCTAAAAAACAAGATGGCAACAGCTAAAACCAAGATGGCAACAGCTAAAAAACCAAGATGGCAACAGCTAAAAAACCAAGATGGCAACAGCTAAAAACCAAGATGGCAACAGCTAAAAAACCAAGATGTCAACAGCTAAAAAACCAAGATGGCAACAGCTAAAAACCAAGATGGCAACAGCTAAAAAACCAAGATGGCAACAGTTAAAAAACAAGATGGCAACAGCTAAAAAACAAGATGGCAACAGCTAAAAAACAAGATGGCAACAGCTAAAAAAACAAGATGTCAACAGCTAAAAACCAGGATGGCAACAGCTAAAACCAAGATGGCAACAGCTAAAACCAAGATGGCAACAGCTAAAACCAAGATGGCAACAGCTAAAAACAAGATGGCAACAGCTAAAACCAAGATGGCAACAGCTAAAAAACCAAGATGGCAACAGCTAAAAAACCAAGATGGCAACAGCTAAAAAACAAGATGGCAACAGCTAAAAAACAAGATGGCAACAGCTAAAAAAACAAGATGTCAACAGCTAAAAAAACAAGATGGCAACAGCTAAAAACCAAGATGGCAACAGCTAAAAACCAAGATGTCAACAGCTAAAAACAAGATGGCAACAGCTAAAAACCAAGATGGCAACAGCTAAAACCAAGATGGCAACAGCTAAAAAACAAGATGGCAACAGCTAAAAAACAAGATGGCAACAGCTAAAAACCAAGATGGCAACAGCTAAAACCAAGATGTCAACAGCTAAAAACAAGATGGCAACAGCTAAAAACCAAGATGTCAACAGCTAAAAAACAAGATGGCAACAGCTAAAAACAAGATGGCAACAGCTAAAAAACAAGATGGCAACAGCTAAAAACCAAGATGTCAACAGCTAAAAACAAGATGGCAACAGCTAAAAACCAAGATGGCAACAGCTAAAAACCAAGATGTCAACAGCTAAAAACAAGATGGCAACAGCTAAAACCAAGATGGCAACAGCTAAAAAAACAAGATGGCAACAGCTTAAAACCAAGATGGCAACAGCTAAAAACCAAGATGTCAACAGTTAAAAACAAGATGGCAACAGCTAAAACCAAGATGGCAACAGCTAAAAAAACAAGATGGCAACAGCTAAAAAACCAAGATGTCAAACAGCTAAAAACAAGATGGCAACAGCTAAAAACCAAGATGGGAACAGCTAAAAAAACCAAGATGGCAACAGCTAAAAAACCAAGATGGCAACAGCTAAACCAAGATGGCAACAGCTAAAAACAAGATGGCAACAGCTAAAAAACAAGATGGCAACAGCTAAAAAACAAGATGTCAACAGCTAAAAAACAAGATGGCAACAGCTAAAAACCAAGATGTCAACAGCTAAAAAACAAGATGGCAACAGCTAAAAACCAAGATGTCAACAGCTAAAAACAAGATGGCAACAGCTAAAAACCAAGATGGCAACAGCTAAAAAAACAAGATGGCAACAGCTAAAAACCAAGATGTCAACAGCTAAAACCAAGATGTCAACAGCTAAAAACCAAGATGTCAACAGCTAAAAACAAGATGGCAACAGCTAAAACCAAGATGGCAACAGCTAAAAAAACAAGATGGCAACAGCTAAAACCAAGATGGCAACAGCTAAAACCAAGATGGCAACAGCTAAAAAAACAAGATGTCAACAGCTAAAAACAAGATGGCAACAGCTAAAAACCAAGATGGCAACAGCTAAAAAACAAGATGGCAACAGCTAAAAACCAAGATGTCAACAGCTAAAACCAAGATGTCAACAGCTAAAAACAAGATGGCAACAGCTAAAACCAAGATGGCAACAGCTAAAAAAACAAGATGTCAACAGCTAAAAACCAAGATGGCAACAGCTAAAAACCAAGATGTCAACAGCTAAAAACAAGATGGCAACAGCTAAAACCAAGATGGCAACAGCTAAAAAAACAAGATGGCAACAGCTAAAACCAAGATGGCAACAGCTAAAACCAAGATGGCAACAGCTAAAAAAACAAGATGTCAACAGCTAAAAACAAGATGGCAACAGCTAAAAACCAAGATGGCAACAGCTAAAAAAACAAGATGGCAACAGCTAAAAACCAAGATGTCAACAGCTAAAAACCAAGATGGCAACAGCTAAAAACCAAGATGTCAACAGCTAAAAACCAAGATGTCAACAGCTAAAAACAAGATGGCAACAGCTAAAACCAAGATGGCAACAGCTAAAAAAACAAGATGTCAACAGCTAAAAACCAAGATGGCAACAGCTAAAAACCAAGATGTCAACAGCTAAAAACAAGATGGCAACAGCTAAAACCAAGATGGCAACAGCTAAAAAAACAAGATGTCAACAGCTAAAAACCAAGATGGCAACAGCTAAAAACCAAGATGTCAACAGCTAAAAACCAAGATGGCAACAGCTAAAAACCAAGATGTCAACAGCTAAAAACAAGATGGCAACAGCTAAAACCAAGATGGCAACAGCTAAAAACCAAGATGGCAACAGCTAAAAACCAAGATGGCAACAGCTAAAACCAAGATGGTGACCATGCCATACTAGCTTGTCGTAAAGGAGGTTACACACTGACAGTTGTTGTTTTCTTTAACTGTGTGTGTGTGTGTGTGTGTGTGTGTGTGTGTGTGTGTGTGTGTGTGTTTGTGTGTGTGTGTGTGTGTGTGTGTGTGTGTGTGCTCACTGCTGGCTCCCAGGGCGATGATCAGAATCAGGATGACTGTCGCCGTCAGAGCAGGAAACAACCAGCGTCTGAACCTGGAGACTCCTGAGAAGTAGACAGGAGCTGGTTCTGATGGACGGAGAGACAGACAGACAGACAGACAGACAGACAGGAAGTGACTCTTTCATGTTACAGTCAGTGTAACCAGACAGACAGGTGGAGGGACAGACAGGTACCTTTGTTCCAGAAGGAGCTGCTGTCATCTTCGACGTTGTCATGGTATTCGGTCGTCATGGCGATGTCTCCCTCTCTGTCTCTCAGCTCCTTCAAACGGCCGTGTCTCACCTGTCACGATGAGGACTGACAAACAGCGCGACTGTCCAAACAGCGAGCCGAGGGTCATCGTCCTCCGAGACGCACTTTGAACTGGAAAACACCGAAGTCTGATGTCACTCTGTTAGTCTGGACTAAAATACGCCAACTACTAAAGACTGGCTTCTTCTGAAGCTGAAGGGATTGATAAAAGCTGAAGTGTTGATTCTTCGGAGCTTTTGAAGTGTATTTATTTTGGGAGCAAAAGCTGACTGTGAAGCACTAAAAGGAGTTGAAGTGTCGGGTAAAACTGAAGCAAATATGTTTAATTAAAAGTGAACTTGCCGATGCAGAAAGAGCTGAAATGCTGAAGTGACGACAGAATTTGAAGTGTCAAGAGTCAGGTTGAGGATTAAACCGTCATTTTATAAAAGAACACGTTTTAATTTGAATCACTGTGAAACTTTATTCCCCTAAAACACATGATTACATTTATATTCATTCAAGCAAGTTTACAATGACGTCACATTTTATCATAATTATTACAATTATTATTATCAGTAGCTGAAAAACTGCAGCTGAAGCTATTGGAAAAGATGAGATATCTTAAAATGTGTATTTATGTGGGAGCAAAAGCTGAACTTGAAGCACTAAAAGGAGTTGAAGTGTCGGTAAAAGTACAGATCATTTGGCGATGTTCTGGTTAACTCTTCGGCGGTGTTCCGGTTAACTCTTCGGCGGTGTTCCGGTTAACTCTTCGGCGGTGTTCCTTTTAACTCTTCGGCGGTGTTCCGGTTAACTCTTCGGCGGTGTTCCTTTTAACTCTTCGGCGGTGTTCCGGTTAACTCTTCGGCGGTGTTCCTTTTAACTCTTCGGCGGTGTTCTGGTTAACTCTTCGGCGGTGTTCCGGTTAACTCTTCGGCGGTGTTCCTTTTAACTCTTCGGCGGTGTTCTGGTTAACTCTTTGGCGGAGTTCCTTTTAACTCTTCAGCGGTGTTCTGGTTAACTCTTCGGCGGTGTTCCTTTTAACTCTTCAGCAGTGTTCCGGTTAACTCTTCGGCGGTGTTCCGGTTAACTCTTCGGCGGTGTTCCGGTTAACTCTTCGGCGGTGTTCTGGTTAACTCTTCGGCGGTGTTCCGGTTAACTCTTCGGCGGTGTTCTGGTTAACTCTTCGGCGGTGTTCTGTTTAACTCTTCGGCGGTGTTCCGGTTAACTCTTCGGCGGTGTGTGGGCGGAGCTGTTTAGGCACGCATGCTGTGTTTATGGCAGATGAAGCGCATCTTGGTGGTGCAGTGCACGTCGTTGAGGCGTCCATCGTAGTGCAGGTGACCACAGTCTTCGTCGCCGTGGCCCAGACCGTGACCGGTCCAGCCGTCGGGCTGACCGGGCACCCAGCGCCTGGAAACCACACAAACACAATGTTAACAAACCATGTAGTCAAACATGCTTCACAATGTGAATACAAGTATGTGAATGGAAACTCGTTTAGCGAGCCTGGAGGCTGACAGGAAGTACCTGCGCTCCATGTTGTACGGCGTCTGGTTGACCCACTCCCAGCGCCCGGTCCTCCAGTCGGACAGACCGACCCAGAACATCTCATGAATGGTACGACGCGTCACAAAGTCCTGGACGGAAACACAGACAAGTATATATTCAGGTAGTCTCAGTAGTAACTCTTTAAGCAGCAACTACATGTTGGACATTCAGTAACACCACAGACTGTAAACAGGAAGTGGACGTAGTCACCGTGACGTCACCCATTGGTTGGTGGACTACCGTTTTGAAGCGTTCGGTTTGGCATTTTGGCCATCGCCATCTTGGTTTTAGTCGTCTCCATCTTGGTTTTTAGTCGTCTCCATCTTGGTTTTTAGTCGTCTCCATCTTGGTTTTTAGTCGTCTCCATCTTGGTTTTTAGTCGTCTCCATCTTGGTTTTTAGTCGTCTCCATCTTGGTTTTTGGTCGTCTCCATCTTGGTTTTAAGTCGTCTCCATCTTGGTTTTTAGTCGTCTCCATCTTGGTTTTTAGTCGTCTCCATCTTGGTTTTGGTCGTCTCCATCTTGGTTTTTAGTCGTCTCCATCTTGGTTTTAGTCGTCTCCATCTTGGTTTTTAGTCGTCTCCATCTTGGTTTTTAGCCGTCACCATCTTGGTTTTTGGTCGTCTCCATCTTGGTTTTAAGTCGTCTCCATCTTGGTTTTAGTCGTCTCCATCTTGGTTTTTAGTCGTCTCCATCTTGGTTTTTGGTCGTCTCCATCTTGGTTTTTAGTCGTCTCCATCTTGGTTTTTAGTCGTCTCCATCTTGGTTTTAAGTCGTCTCCATCTTGGTTTTTAGTCGTCTCCATCTTGGTTTTTAGCCGTCACCATCTTGGTTTTTGGTCGTCTCCATCTTGGTTTTAAGTCGTCTCCATCTTGGTTTTTAGTCGTCACCATCTTGGTTTTTGGTCGTCTCCATCTTGGTTTTTAGTCGTCTCCATCTTGGTTTTTAGTCGTCACCATCTTGGTTTTAGTCGTCTCCATCTTGGTTTTAAGTCGTCTCCATCTTGGTTTTTAGTCGTCTCCATCTTGGTTTTAGTCGTCTCCATCTTGGTTTTTAGTCGTCTCCATCTTGGTTTTTAGTCGTCTCCATCTTGGTTTTAGTCGTCTCCATCTTGGTTTTTAGTCGTCTCCATCTTGGTTTTTAGTCGTCTCCATCTTGGTTTTAGTCGTCTCCATCTTGGTTTTTAGTCGTCTCCATCTTGGTTTTAGTCGTCTCCATCTTGGTTTAAGTCGTCTCCATCTTGGTTTTAAGTCGTCTCCATCTTGGTTTTAGTCGTCTCCATCTTGGTTTTAAGTCGTCTCCATCTTGGTTTTTAGTCGTCTCCATCTTGGTTTTTAGCCGTCACCATCTTGGTTTTTGGTCGTCTCCATCTTGGTTTTAAGTCGTCTCCATCTTGGTTTTTAGTCGTCACCATCTTGGTTTTAGTCGTCTCCATCTTGGTTTTTAGTCGTCTCCATCTTGGTTTTTGGTCGTCTCCATCTTGGTTTTTGGTCGTCTCCATCTTGGTTTTTGGTCGTCTCCATCTTGGTTTTTGGCTGTCACCATCTTGGTTTTAAGTCGTCTCCATCTTGGTTTTTAGTCGTCACCATCTTGGTTTTAAGTCGTCTCCATCTTGGTTTTTAGTCGTCTCCATCTTGGTTTTTAGTCGTCACCATCTTGGTTTTAGTCGTCTCCATCTTGGTTTTTAGTCGTCTCCATCTTGGTTTTTGGTCGTCTCCATCTTGGTTTTTAGTCGTCTCCATCTTGGTTTTTGGTCGTCTCCATCTTGGTTTTAAGTCGTCTCCATCTTGGTTTTAGTCGTCTCCATCTTGGTTTTTGGTCGTCTCCATCTTGGTTTTAAGTCGTCTCCATCTTGGTTTTAGTCGTCACCATCTTGGTTTTTAGTCGTCTCCATCTTGGTTTTTGGCGTCACCATCTTGGTTTTTGGTCGTCTCCATCTTGGTTTTTGGCGTCTCCATCCTGGTTTTTAGTCGTCTCCATCTTGGTTTTAGTCGTCACCATCTTGGCATCTTGGTTTTTAGTCGTCTCCATCTTGGTTTTTGGCGTCACCATTCTTGGTTTTTGGCGTCACCAATCTTGGTTTTTGGTCGTCTCCATCTTGGTTTTTGGCGTCTCCATCCTGGTTTTTAGTCGTCTCCATCTTGGTTTTTGACGTCACCATCTTGGTTTTAGTCGTCACCATCTTGGTTTTTGGTCGTCTCCATCTTGGTTTTAAGTCGTCTCCATCTTGGTTTTTGGTCGTCTCCAGCTTGGTTTTTGGCTGTCACCATCTTGGTTTTAAGTCGTCTCCATCTTGGTTTTTAGTCGTCACCATCTTGGTTTTTAGTCGTCACCATCTTGGTTTTAGTCGTCTCCATCTTGGTTTTTAGTCGTCTCCATCTTGGTTTTTGGTCGTCTCCATCTTGGTTTTTAGTCGTCTCCATCTTGGTTTTTGGTCGTCTCCATCTTGGTTTTTAGTCGTCTCCATCTGGTTTTTAGTCGTCTCCATCTTGGTTTTTGGTCGTCTCCATCTTGCGTTTTAAGTCGTTCTCCATCTTGGTTTTAGTCATCACCCATCTTGGGTCGTCTCCATCTTGGTTTTTGGCGTCACCATCTTGGTTTTTGGTCGTCTCCATCTTGGTTTTTGGCGTCTCCATCCTGGTTTTTAGTCGTCTCCATCTTGGTTTTTGGCCGTCACCATCTTGGTTTTTGGTCGTCTCCATCTTGGTTTTTGTCGTCTCCATCTTGGTTTTTAGTCGTCTCCATCTTGGTTTTTGGTCGTCTCCATCTTGGTTTTAAGTCGTCTCCATCTTGTTTTTAGTCGTCTCCATCTTGGTTTTTGGTCGTCTCCATCTTGGTTTTAAGTCGTCTCCATCTTGGTTTTTAGTCGTCTCCATCTTGGTTTTTAGCCGTCACCATCTTGGTTTTTGGTCGTCTCCATCTTGGTTTTAAGTCGTCTCCATCTTGGTTTTAGTCGTCTCCATCTTGGTTTTTAGTCGTCTCATCTTGGTTTTTAGTCGTCTCCATCTTGGTTTTTGGTCGTCTCATCTTGGTTTTGGTCGTCTCATCTTGGTTTTTGGTCGTCTCATCTTGGTTTTTGGTCGTCTCATCTTGGTTTTTGGTCGTCTCATCTTGGTTTTTGGTCGTCTCCATCTTGGTTTTTAGTCGTCTCATCTTGGTTTTGGTCGTCTCATCTTGGTTTTTGGTCGTCTCATCTTGGTTTTTGGTCGTCTCATCTTGGTTTTTGGTCGTCTCCATCTTGGTTTTTGGTCGTCTCATCTTGGTTTTTAGTCGTCTCCATCTTGGTTTTTGGTCGTCTCATCTTGGTTTTTGGTCGTCTCATCTTGGTTTTTGGTCGTCTCCATCTTGGTTTTGGTCGTCTCATCTTGGTTTTTGTCGTCTCCATCTTGGTTTTTAGTCGTCTCCATCTTGGTTTTTGGTCGTCTCCATCTTGGTTTTTGGTCGTCTCCATCTTGGTTTTCGTCTCCATCTGGTTTTTGTCGTCTCCATCTTGGTTTTGAACGTTCTCCATCTTGGTTTTTAGTCGTCTCCATCTTGGTTTTTGGCGTCACCATCTTGGTTTTTAGTCGTCTCCATCTTGGTTTTTGGCGTCACCATCTTGGTTTTTGGTCGTCTCCATCTTGGTTTTTGGCGTCTCCATCCTGGTTTTTAGTCGTCTCCATCTTGGTTTTTGACGTCACCATCTTGGTTTTTAGTCGTCTCCATCTTGGTTTTTGGCGTCACCATCTTGGTTTTTGGCCGTCTCCATCTTGGTTTTTGACGTCACCATCTTGGTTTTTGGTCGTCTCCATCTTGGTTTTTGGTCGTCTCCATCTTGGTTTTTGGCGTCTCCATCTTGGTTTTTAGTCGTCTCCATCTTGGTTTTTAGTCGTCTCCATCTTGGTTTTTGGTCGTCTCCATCTTGGTTTTTAGTCGTCTCCATCTTGGTTTTTAGTCGTCTCCATCTTGGTTTTTAGTCGTCTCCATCTTGGTTTTTAGCCGTCTCCATCTTGGTTTTTGGCTGTGGTAGCGACCTGTCAATCACCAGGTAGCCCCGCCCTAAAGCATCCCCTGCTTTATGGTCTATCTGACTCTAAATGGACCATCATTTACTGAATGAACATCATGCTGTATTGAAGAAGACTTGAAACTAGAGATTGAGACCATAAACTCATGTTTACAACGTCCACTGAGTAAAAACTGTCTCACCCATGCCTTGTCGGTGTGGACTATGAGCAGGTGAGCTTTCTGTGTGTCACACCAGACTCTGGACTCGTTCCAGGACAGAGTCAAACTGCTGAAGAAGTAACAGTTGAGGTCAAACTGTTCCCAACCTATTGGACAGCAACCGACCCCTGCTGAGCCTGAGAGACAGACAGACAGACAAAGAGACACACAGGTGTGAACATCAGTCTGTCATTAAATGTGTACTTTAAATATATGACCGTGTGTTTACTGTTGTTGATGATGTGTTCGAGGGAACATTTGAGCGTAGCGACGCTCTTGCTGAGAGAGTCCACGATTGACAGCTGCTTCAACGCCTCCGCCACTGAACACACAATAAATACAGTAAATAGATATATATATATATATATATATATACTGGAAAAACAAAGTTTGGAAACTTGTGTTTGGTGGATTATTTCTCTGTTGTTACAATGCTAATGGTCATTGTATTGTACATGGTGAAAGCCTGTTTATTGACCTTCACAATGATGTCACTCTTGTTGGATCATGTATTTGTGGGATGAGCAGCTCAGCTGATGATGTGGGGAGCCCGGTGCCGATGGTAAACAGTGTATTCTCCTGTTGGTGTTGATTCTTGTTGTGAGTTGTTTGGTGGATGATTGAACTCTCTATCAGTAACAAGGAACAAACAAGACATATTGATTGATTGACTCCACCGTCAGGAGCCTCAGTAGCGGTGGAAGATCCATACGCAGCCACAACAGCCTGGCACCTCCTCCTCATACTGGTCACCAACCTGGTCACACGTTGCTGTGGGATGGCGTTCCATTCCTCAACCAGGATTGGCTGCAGGTCAGCCAGCGTGGTTGTGTTGGTCACTCTAACACGTACAGCACGCCCAAGCTGATCCTACATGTTGAGTTGGGTTGAGGTGTGGACTCTTGGAGGCCGGTCCATTCTCTCTGCTCCCACATTGTGGAGGTAGTCTGTGATAACCCTGGCTCTGTGGGGGGGCGTTGTTTCTTGGAGGATGAAGTTAGGTCCCAGATTGTGGAGATATGGGATCACCACTGGCTGCAGAATCTCATCCTGATATCTCCCTGCATTGAGATGGCCTTCAATGATGACAAGCCTTGTTTTACCAGTGAGGGAGATGCCCCCCCCCCCCCACACCATGACACTGCCCCCACCAGAAGCTGTTACTCCATCGGTTCAACAATCAGCAGAGCGTTCTCCACGTCGTCTCCAGACTTTGACCTGCCGTCCAACTTTAGCAGACAGAACCTGGACTCATCACTGAACATGACATTCCCCCACATGTTCAGGTTCCATTGTCTGTGTTGGAGACACCAGCGCCAACGGGCCTGACGGTGAAGGGCAGTCATTGCAGGCTTCCTGGTAGCCTCATGAGAATACACTGTTTACCATCGGCAGAGCATTTTGGAACATTGTTCTACGGCGCTCCCCACATCATCAGCTGTGCTGCTCATCCCACAAATACATGATCCAACAAGAGTGACCTCATTGTGAAGGTAAATAAACAGGCTTTCACCATGTAGAGTACAATGACCATTAGCATTGATACAACAGAGAAATAATCCACCAAACACAAGTTAACTAATTTGTTTTTCCAGTTTATACATGTACACACATCGTCAGCATGTACAGACAAAATACTGGGTATACTTTCTCAACCAAAGTTAGTGCGTATATGTGCTGCAGATTGAAACCGTTCACACTGCAGACAGAGCCAGATGTTAGTGGGTGTTAGAGGGTTTCTGTCCAATGAGAACGGAACTTTAGTAACTGATTCATACAACAAACCGACACGGTGAATGGTGCTAGCTGAAGTTATCACTAGTAGCAGTAGTAGACAGACCTGTGGCCAGCTGGTCCTTGTTGTTCTCCACAGCAAACTGCATCTGCACGACTTGTTTAGCCGTTTCTGGAATAAAGGACAGGAAACTGAAGTATTTAGCATGTTAGCATGTTAGCATGTTGGTTGGTTACAGGTCGGCTGAGAATTAAATCACTTTAATCTCTTAGTTCTTAACTTACATTTAAACATCCTCATCCCTCAATCTTTAAATTCACTACTTTCATTACTTACACTTCACCAAGATGGAGACGACTAAAAACCAAGATGGTGACGCCAAAAACCAAGATGTAGACGGCCAAAAACCAAGATGGAGACGGCTAAAAACCAAGATGGAGACGGCTAAAAACCAAGATGGAGACGACCAAAAACCAAGATGGTGACGCCAAAAACCAAGATGGAGACGACCAAAAACCAAGATGGTGACGCCAAAAACCAAGATGGAGACGACCAAAAACCAAGATGGTGACGCCAAAAACCAAGATGGAGACGGCCAAAAACCAAGATGGAGACGGCTAAAAACCGAGATGGAGACGACCAAAAACCAAGATGGTGACGCCAAAAACCAAGATGGAGACGACCAAAAACCAAGATGGAGACGCCAAAAACCAAGATGGAGACGGCTAAAAACCAAGATGGTGACGCCAAAAACCAAGATGGAGACGGCCAAAAACCAAGATGGAGACGGCCAAAAACCAAGATGGAGACGACCAAAAACCAAGATGGTGATGCCATAAACCAAGATGGAGACGACTAAAAACCAAGATGGAGACGACCAAAAACCAAGATGGAGACGCCAAAAACCAAGATGGAGACGCCAAAAACCAAGATGGAGACGCCAAAAACCAAGATGGAGACGCCAAAAACCAAGATGGAGACGCCAAAAACCAAGATGGAGACGGCCAAAAACCAAGATGGAGACGACCAAAAACCAAGATGGAGACGGCCAAAAACCAAGATGGAGACGGCTAAAAACCAAGATGAAGACGACTAAAAACCAAGATGGAGACGGCCAAAAACCAAGATGGAGACGACCAAAAACCAAGATGGAGACGACCAAAAACCAAGATGGAGATGACCAAAAACCAAGATGGAGACGGCTAAAAACCAAGATGGAGATGACCAAAAACCAAGATGGAGACGGCTAAAAACCAAGATGGAGACGACCAAAAACCAAGATGGAGATGACCAAAAACCAAGATGGAGACGGCTAAAAACCAAGATGGAGACGACTAAAAACCAAGATGGTGACGCCAAAAACCAAGATGGAGACGGCCAAAAACCAAGATGGAGACGGCTAAAAACCAAGATGGTGACGCCAAAAACCAAGATGGAGACGGCTAAAAACCAAGATGGAGACGACCAAAAACCAAGATGGAGACGCCAAAAACCAAGATGGAGACGGCTAAAAACCAAGATGGTGACGCCAAAAACCAAGATGGAGACGGCCAAAAACCAAGATGGAGACGACCAAAAACCAAGATGGAGACGGCCAAAAACCAAGATGGAGACGACCAAAAACCAAGATGGAGACGGCTAAAAACCAAGATGGAGACGACTAAAAACCAAGATGGAGACGGCTAAAAACCAAGATGGTGACAGCCAAAAACCAAGATGGAGACGACTAAAAACCAAGATGGTGACAGCCAAAAACCAAGATGGAGACGGCCAAAAACCAAGATGGAGACGACCAAAAACCAAGATGGAGACGACTAAAAACCAAGATGGTGACGGCCAAAAACCAAGATGGAGACGACTAAAACCAAGATGGAGACGACTAAAACCAAGATGGAGACGGCTAAAAACCAAGATGGAGACGACTAAAAACCAAGATGGTGATGGCTAAAAACCAAGATGGTGACAGCCAAAAACCAAGATGGAGACGGCCACAAACCAAGATGGAGACGGCTAAAAACCAAGATGGAGACGGCCAAAAACCAAGATGGAGACGACTAAAAACCAAGATGGTGACGGCTAAAACCAAGATGGAGACGACTAAAAACCAAGATGGTGACGGCTAAAAACCAAGATGGAGACGGCCAAAAACCAAGATGGAGACGACTAAAAACCAAGATGGAGACGACTAAAAACCAAGATGGTGACGACTAAAAACCAAGATGGAGACGACTAAAAACCAAGATGGAGACGACCAAAAACCAAGATGGAGACGCCAAAAACCAAGATGGAGACGGCTAAAAACCAAGATGGTGACGCCAAAAACCAAGATGGAGACGGCTAAAAACCAAGATGGAGACGACTAAAAACCAAGATGGAGACGGCTAAAAACCAAGATGGTGACGGCCAAAAACCAAGATGGAGACGACTAAAACCAAGATGGAGACGGCTAAAAACCAAGATGGTGACGCCAAAAACCAAGATGGAGACGGCTAAAAACCAAGATGGAGACGGCTAAAAACCAAGATGGAGACGACTAAAAACCAAGATGGAGACGGCTAAAAACCAAGATGGTGACGGCCAAAAACCAAGATGGAGACGACTAAAACCAAGATGGAGACGACTAAAACCAAGATGGAGACGGCTAAAAACCAAGATGGAGACGACTAAAAACCAAGATGGTGACGGCTAAAAACCAAGATGGAGACGGCCAAAAACCAAGATGGAGACGACTAAAAACCAAGATGGTGACGGCTAAAACCAAGATGGAGACGACTAAAAACCAAGATGGAGACGACTAAAAACCAAGATGGAGACGACTAAAAACCAAGATGGTGACGGCTAAAAACCAAGATGGTGACAGCCAAAAACCAAGATGGAGACGACTAAAAACCAAGATGGTGACAGCCAAAAACCAAGATGGAGACGGCCAAAAACCAAGATGGAGACGACCAAAAACCAAGATGGAGACGACTAAAAACCAAGATGGTGACGGCCAAAAACCAAGATGGAGACGACTAAAACCAAGATGGAGACGACTAAAACCAAGATGGAGACGGCTAAAAACCAAGATGGAGACGACTAAAAACCAAGATGGAGACGACTAAAAACCAAGATGGAGACGACTAAAAACCAAGATGGTGACGACTAAAAACCAAGATGGAGATGACTAAAAACCAAGATGGAGACGACCAAAAACCAAGATGGAGATGACTAAAAACCAAGATGGAGACGACTAAAAACCAAGATGGAGATGACTAAAAACCAAGATGGAGACGACCAAAAACCAAGATGGAGACGACTAAAAACCAAGATGGTGACGACTAAAAACCAAGATGGTGACAGCCAAAAACCAAGATGGAGACGACTAAAAACCAAGATGGTGACAGCCAAAAACCAAGATGGAGACGACTAAAAACCAAGATGGAGATGACTAAAAACCAAGATGGAGACGACTAAAAACCAAGATGGAGATGACTAAAAACCAAGATGGAGACGACCAAAAACCAAGATGGTGACGACTAAAAACCAAGATGGTGACAGCCAAAAACCAAGATGGAGACGACTAAAAACCAAGATGGTGACAGCCAAAAACCAAGATGGAGACGGCCAAAAACCAAGATGGAGACGGCTAAAAACCAAGATGGTGACGGCCAAAAACCAAGATGGAGACGGCTAAAAACCAAGATGGTGACGACTAAAAACCAAGATGGAGACGACCCAAAACCAAGATGGAGACGACCAAAAACCAAGATGGAGACGACTAAAACCAAGATGGAGACGACTAAAAACCAAGATACTGACGGCTAAAAACCAAGATGGAGACGACCAAAAACCAAGATGGAGACGGCTAAAAACCAAGATGGAGATGACTAAAAACCAAGATGGAGACGACTAAAAACCAAGATGGAGATGACTAAAAACCAAGATGGAGACGACCAAAAACCAAGATGGTGACGACTAAAAACCAAGATGGTGACAGCCAAAAACCAAGATGGAGACGACTAAAAACCAAGATGGTGACAGCCAAAAACCAAGATGGAGACGGCCAAAAACCAAGATGGAGACGGCTAAAAACCAAGATGGTGACGGCCAAAAACCAAGATGGAGACGGCTAAAAACCAAGATGGTGACGACTAAAAACCAAGATGGAGACGACCCAAAACCAAGATGGAGACGACTAAAAACCAAGATAGTGACGACTTAAAACCAAGATGGAGACGACCAAAAACCAAGATGGAGATGACTAAAAACCAAGATGGTGACGACTAAAAACCAAGATGGAGATGACTAAAAACCAAGATGGAGACGACTAAAAACCAAGATGGAGACGACTAAAAACCAAGATGGAGACGACCAAAAACCAAGATGGTGACGACTAAAAACCAAGATGGTGACAGCCAAAAACCAAGATGGAGACGACTAAAAACCAAGATGGTGACAGCCAAAAACCAAGATGGAGACGGCCAAAAACCAAGATGGAGACGGCTAAAAACCAAGATGGTGACGGCCAAAAACCAAGATGGAGACGGCTAAAAACCAAGATGGTGACGACTAAAAACCAAGATGGAGACGACCCAAAACCAAGATGGAGACGACCAAAAACCAAGATGGAGACGACTAAAACCAAGATGGAGACGACTAAAAACCAAGATAGTGACGGCTAAAAACCAAGATGGAGACGACCAAAAACCAAGATGGAGACGACTAAAAACCAAGATGGAGACGACTAAAAACCAAGATGGAGACGACCAAAAAACCAAGATGGAGACGACTAAAAACCAAGATAGTGACGGCTAAAAACCAAGATGGTGACAGCCAAAAACCAAGATGGAGACGACTAAAAACCAAGATGGAGACGACTAAAAACCAAGATGGAGACGACTAAAAACCAAGATGGTGACAGCCAAAAACCAAGATGGAGACGGCCAAAAACCAAGATGGAGACGACTAAAACCAAGATGGAGACGGCCAAAAACCAAGATGGAGACGACTAAAACCAAGATGGAGACGACTAAAAACCAAGATGGAGACGACTAAAACCAAGATGGAGACGACTAAAAACCAAGATGGTGACGACTAAAAACCAAGATAGTGACGGCTAAAAACCAAGATGGTGACGACTAAAAACCAAGATGGAGACGACTAAAACCAAGATGGAGACGACTAAAACCAAGATGGAGACGACTAAAAACCAAGATGGAGACGACTAAAAACCAAGATGGAGACGACTAAAAACCAAGATGGAGACGACTAAAAACCAAGATGGAGACGACTAAAAACCAAGATGGAGACGACTAAAAACCAAGATGGAGACGACTAAAAACCAAGATGGTGACGGCTAAAAACCAAGATGGTGACGGCTAAAAACCAAGATGGAGACGGCTAAAAACCAAGATGGTGACGACTAAAAACCAAGATGGTGACGGCTAAAAACCAAGATGGAGACGGCTAAAAACCAAGATGGTGACGACTAAAAACCAAGATGGTGACGGCTAAAAACCAAGATGGTGACGGCTAAAAACCAAGATGGTGACGGCTAAAAACCAAGATGGAGACGACTAAAACCAAGATGGAGACGACTAAAAACCAAGATGGAGACGACTAAAACCAAGATGGAGACGACTAAAAACCAAGATGGAGACGACTAAAACCAAGATGGAGACGACCAAAAACCAAGATGGAGACGACCAAAAACCAAGATGGAGACGACTAAAAACCAAGATGGAGACGACTAAAAACCAAGATAGTGACGGCTAAAAACCAAGATGGTGACGACTAAAAACCAAGATGGAGACGACTAAAAACCAAGATGGTGACAGCCAAAAACCAAGATGGAGACGGCCAAAAACCAAGATGGAGACGACTAAAACCAAGATGGAGACGGCCAAAAACCAAGATGGAGACGACTAAAACCAAGATGGAGACGACTAAAAACCAAGATGGAGACGACTAAAACCAAGATGGAGACGACTAAAAACCAAGATGGTGACGACTAAAAACCAAGATAGTGACGGCTAAAAACCAAGATGGTGACGACTAAAAACCAAGATGGAGACGACTAAAACCAAGATGGAGACGACTAAAACCAAGATGGAGACGACTAAAAACCAAGATGGAGACGACTAAAAACCAAGATGGAGACGACTAAAAACCAAGATGGAGACGACTAAAAACCAAGATAGTGACGGCTAAAAACCAAGATGGAGACGACTAAAAACCAAGATGGAGACGACTAAAAACCAAGATGGAGACGACTAAAAACCAAGATGGTGACGGCTAAAAACCAAGATGGTGACGACTAAAAACCAAGATGGTGACGGCTAAAAACCAAGATGGTGACGGCTAAAAACCAAGATGGTGACGACTAAAAACCAAGATGGTGACGGCTAAAAACCAAGATGGTGACGGCTAAAAACCAAGATGGTGACGGCTAAAAACCAAGATGGTGACGGCTAAAAACCAAGATGGTGACGACTAAAAACCAAGATGGAGACGACTAAAACCAAGATGGAGACGACTAAAAACCAAGATGGAGACGAATAAAACCAAGATGGAGACGACTAAAAACCAAGATGGAGACGACTAAAACCAAGATGGAGACGACTAAAAACCAAGATGGAGACGACCAAAAACCAAGATGGAGACGACCAAAAACCAAGATGGAGACGACTAAAAACCAAGATGGAGACGACTAAAAACCAAGATAGTGACGGCTAAAAACCAAGATGGTGACGACTAAAAACCAAGATGGAGACGACTAAAAACCAAGATGGAGACGACTAAAAACCAAGATGGTGACAGCCAAAAACCAAGATGGAGACGGCCAAAAACCAAGATGGAGACGACTAAAACCAAGATGGAGACGACTAAAAACCAAGATGGAGACGACTAAAAACCAAGATGGAGACGACTAAAAACCAAGATGGTGACAGCCAAAAACCAAGATGGAGACGGCCAAAAACCAAGATGGAGACGACTAAAACCAAGATGGAGACGACTAAAAACCAAGATGGAGACGACTAAAACCAAGATGGAGACGACTAAAAACCAAGATGGAGACGACTAAAACCAAGATGGAGACGACTAAAACCAAGATGGAGACGACTAAAAACCAAGATGGAGACGACTAAAACCAAGATGGTGACAGCCAAAAACCAAGATGGAGACGGCCAAAAACCAAGATGGAGACGACTAAAACCAAGATGGAGACGACTAAAAACCAAGATGGAGACGACTAAAACCAAGATGGAGACGACTAAAAACCAAGATGGAGACGACTAAAACCAAGATGGAGACGACTAAAAACCAAGATGGAGACGACTAAAACCAAGATGGAGACGACTAAAAACCAAGATGGTGACAGCCAAAAACCAAGATGGAGACGGCCAAAAACCAAGATGGAGACGACTAAAACCAAGATGGAGACGACTAAAAACCAAGATGGAGACGACTAAAACCAAGATGGAGACGACTAAAAACCAAGATGGAGACGACTAAAACCAAGATGGAGACGACTAAAAACCAAGATGGAGACGACTAAAACCAAGATGGAGACGACTTAAAACCAAGATGGAGACGACTAAAAACCAAGATGGAGACGACTAAAACCAAGATGGAGACGACTAAAAACCAAGATGGAGACGACTAAAAACCAAGATGGAGACGACTAAAACCAAGATGGAGACGACTAAAAACCAAGATGGAGACGACTAAAAACCAAGATGGTGACAGCCAAAAACCAAGATGGAGACGGCCAAAAACCAAGATGGAGACGACTAAAACCAAGATGGAGACGACTAAAACCAAGATGGAGACGACTAAAACCAAGATGGAGACGACTAAAACCAAGATGGAGACGACTAAAACCAAGATGGAGACGACTAAAACCAAGATGGAGACGACTAAAACCAAGATGGAGACGACTAAAACCAAGATGGAGACGACTAAAAACCAAGATGGTGACAGCCAAAAACCAAGATGGAGACGGCTAAAACCAAGATGGAGACGGGTAAGTAAGAATATGTGTGTGTGTGTGCGTGCGTGCGTGCGTGCGTGCGTGCGTTCGCGTGTGTGCGTGTGCGTGTGCGTGGATGTGTTACCTTGAGCGTGCTGCAGTGAGGCGTTCAGTGATTGGATGACGTCACTCAGGTTGGACGCTCTCTGCTCTGCAGACCACAGACGATTTGCCGTCTTCGTGTCTGATCACACACATAGAGAGACAGAGACAGACAGAGAGACAGAGACAGCAGTACTAGTACTAGTACTAACTAACTAGTGTGTAACAGGATTAAAATACTAGGTTTATGAACGTGTACTCACTGCTGACTCCTAGTACTATGATCAGAACCAGGATGACTGACGCCGTCAGAACAGGAAACAACCAGCGTCTCCACCTGGAGAGAGAGACGGGAAGATCCTCTGATGGACAGACAGACAGACAGAGAGACAGTTGAACATCTGTTACAGGCGTCCCACCGTCCACTGCAGTAGACAGACAGACAGACAGACAGACAAGTACCTTTGGTCCAGAGGGCGGTGCTGTCTATCTTGTTCTCATACTCGTAGTCTGTCGTCATGGCGACGGCGTCTCTCCGTCTGTCGTCCTTTAAGATGAAGACAATAAGTCAGACAGTCATCATAACTAAATCCGTCTTTATGACGTCATCAGAACTCCAGAGAACTCATTCAGCGGGACTACGTCTTCAGTTTCCTGTCCCCCTTAAAGGGAGCGTGGCCTGGACTCTTACGAAGTCCCCGTACAGTATGTGGCGGTCTGATGTATGACAGCCCCTCATTTGCATAATGAAGCAGAAATGCATAAAGACGTGTATAACTAAAATATGCAGAAATAGATGGGGAAATAAAGTCGGAAAATAATAAATAAATAAATTAATAAATACATTTAAAAAATACATTTTGAATGAATGAAAAATAAATACACAATTAAAAATAAATAAAAGGCAAAATTAAATAGAGTAAATAAATATGGGAATCAATAATGTAAATACATAAAGAAGCTAATTAAAATAGAAATATCATTTTATTAATAAATGAATGCCAAATTTTGGTTCATTTAATGGCATACTGATTTATTAATGGAGTATTTATGTTAAAGGTGACAGAGAGAGTTAAAGGTAACAGAGAGAGTTAAAGGTGACAGAGAGAGAGTTAAAGGTGACACAGAGAGAGTTAAAGGTGACACAGAGAGAGTTAAAGGTGACAGAGAGAGAGTTAAAGGTGACAGAGAGAGTTAAAGGTGACAGAGAGAGTTAAAGGTGACACAGAGAGAGTTAAAGGTGACAGAGAGAGAGTTAAAGGTGACAGAGAGAGTTAAAGGTGACAGCAGAAAGTTAAAGGTGACAGAGAGAGTTAAAGGTGACAGCAGAGAGTTAAAGGTGACAGCAGAGAGAGTTAAAGGTGACAACAGAAAGTTAAAGGTGACAGAGAGAGTTAAAGGTGACAGCAGAGAGTTAAAGGTGACAACAGAGAGAGTTAAAGGTGACAACAGAAAGTTAAAGGTGACAGAGAGAGTTAAAGGTGACAGCAGAGAGTTAAAGGTGACAGCAGAGAGAGTTAAAGGTGACAACAGAAAGTTAAAGGTGACAGAGAGAGTTAAAGGTGACAGCAGAGAGTTAAAGGTGACAACAGAAAGTTAAAGGTGACAGAGAGAGTTAAAGGTGACAGAGAGAGTTAAAGGTGACAGCAGAAAGTTAAAGGTGACAGAGAGAGTTAAAGGTGACAGCAGAGAGTTGAAGGTGACAGAGAGAGTTAAAGGTGACAGCAGAGAGTTAAAGGTGACAGAGAGAGTTAAAGGTGACAGAGAGAGTTAAAGGTGACAGCAGAGAGAGTTAAAGGTGACAGAGAGAGTTAAAGGTGACAGCAGAGAGTTAAAGGTGACAGGGAGAGTTAAAGGTGACAGCAGAGAGAGTTGAAGGTGACAGAGAGAGTTAAAGGTGACAGCAGAGAGAGTTGAAGGTGACAGAGAGAGTTAAAGGTGACAGCAGAGAGTTAAAGGTGACAGCAGAGAGAGTTGAAGGTGACAGAGAGAGTTGAAGGTGACAGAGAGAGTTAAAGGTGACAGCAGAGAGAGTTGAAGGTGACAGAGAGAGTTAAAGGTGACAGCAGAGAGTTAAAGGTGACAGCAGAGAGTTAAAGGTGACAGAGAGAGTTAAAGGTGACAGCAGAGAGTTAAAGGTGACAGAGAGAGTTAAAGGTGACAGCAGAGAGAGTTGAAGGTGACAGAGAGAGTTAAAGGTGACAGCAGAGAGTTAAAGGTGACAGCAGAGAGTTAAAGGTGACAGAGAGAGTTAAAGGTGACAGCAGAGAGAGTTGAAGGTGACAGAGAGAGTTAAAGGTGACAGCAGAGAGTTAAAGGTGACAGAGAGAGTTAAAGGTGACAGAGAGAGTTAAAGGTGACAGAGAGAGTTTAAATGTGACCGACCTTGTTGAAGTAGAATCCGTCTTCTGTCCCGCTGAGTGAAACCGTCGTCCTCCGTCAGTCATCTCCTCATCAACACATCTGGATCCTGTTCAACATTTCATAACTCTTCTCTCATGTTGACTCTTCATTTTCTTTCTGTTTCCAGTGAATCATCCCAACGGTCACCAACAGTCCTCTTCACTACTTCCCTTTTTATTCTGACGGGAAACGACTCTCAGTCGACACTTCCTCAAATTCATCTTCACACGGAGGTTCAGATCAAACTCAAGTTCACAAACACGCTGATTTAACCTTTAACACAACATCTGTAAGAAGAATAACAGGAAGCTGTACGGAGGCACCGCGGTGCTGTGAGCTACATGCTAACATGCTCACAGCGACAACGCAACCAAGATGGAGACGGCCAAAAACCAAGATGGACATCCACTCCTTTATTACCGTGTGTTGTCTGACTGGTTTTTGTTATGAAGTCAGCTCATAATTCTCACTCTGTTATATATTATTAATATTATTATTATATATTGATGTGAAAACATCTCCTACGAACTACTGGATTTATTCAAGTTTCTCTCCAAAAACTACATTTGAACACATCATGATAACATAGATAAAGTTAGCTGTTAGCAGCTGGTAAGAGTTAGTTAACGTTAGCTGTTAGCAGCTGGTAAGAGCTAGTTAACGTTAGCTGTTAGCAGCCGGTAAGAGCTAGTTAACGTTAGCTGTTAGCAGCTGGTAAGAGCTAGTTAACGTTAGATGTTAGCAGCCGGTAAGAGCTAGTTAACGTTAGCTGTTAGCAGCCGGTAAGAGTTAGTTAACGTTAGCTGTTAGCAGCCGGTAAGAGCTAGTTAACGTTAGCTGTTAGCAGCCGGTAAGAGCTAGTTAACGTTAGATGTTAGCAGCCGGTAAGAGTTAGTTAACGTTAGCTGTTAGCAGCCGGTAAGAGCTAGTTAACGTTAGATGTTAGCAGCCGGTAAGAGCTAGTTAACGTTAGCTGTTAGCAGCCGGTAAGAGCTAGTTAACGTTAGCTGTTAGCAGCCGGTAAGAGCTAGTTAACGTTAGCTGTTAGCAGCCGGTAAGAGTTAGTTAACGTTAGATGTTAGCAGCCGGTAAGAGTTAGTTAACGTTAGCTGTTAGCAACCGGTAAGAGCTAGTTAACGTTAGATGTTAGCAGCCGGTAAGAGTTAGTTAACGTTAGCTGTTAGCAGCCGGTAAGAGTTAGTTAACGTTAGCTGTTAGCAGCCGGTAAGAGCTAGTTAACGTTAGATGTTAGCAGCCGGTAAGAGTTAGTTAACGTTAGCTGTTAGCAGTCGGTAAGAGTTAGTTAACGTTAGCTGTTAGCAGCCGGTAAGAGCTAGTTAACGTTAGATGTTAGCAGCCGGTAAGAGTTAGTTAACGTTAGATGTTAGCAGCCGGTAAGAGTTAGTTAACGTTAGCTGTTAGCAGCCGGTAAGAGCTAGTTAACGTTAGATGTTAGCAGCCGGTAAGAGCTAGTTAACGTTAGCTGTTAGCAGCCGGTAAGAGTTAGTTAACGTTAGCTGTTAGCAGCTGTTAAGAGTTAGTTAACGTTAGCTGTTAGCAGTCGGTAAGAGTTAGTTAACGTTAGATGTTAGCAGCCGGTAAGAGCTAGTTAACGTTAGCTGTTAGCAGCCGGTAAGAGTTAGTTAACGTTAGCTGTTAGCAGCCGGTAAGAGTTAGTTAACGTTAGCTGTTAGCAGCCGGTAAGAGTTAGTTAACGTTAGATGTTAGCAGCCGGTAAGAGTTAGTTAACTTTAGATGTTAGCAGCCGGTAAGAGTTAGTTAACGTTAGCTGTTAGCAGCCGGTAAGAGTTAGTTAACGTTAGCTGTTAGCAGCCGGTAAGAGTTAGTTAACGTTAGCTGTTAGCAGCCGGTAAGAGTTAGTTAACGTTAGCTGTTAGCAGCCGGTAAGAGTTAGTTAACGTTAGCTGTTAACAGCCGGTAAGAGTTAGTTAACGTTAGATGTTAGCAGCCGGTAAGAGTTAGTTAACGTTAGCTGTTAGCAGCCGGTAAGAGTTAGTTAACGTTAGCTGTTAGCAGCCGGTAAGAGTTAGTTAACGTTAGCTGTTAGCAGCCGGTAAGAGTTAGTTAACGTTAGCTGTTAGCAGCCGGTAAGAGCTAGTTAACGTTAGATGTTAGCAGCCGGTAAGAGTTAGTTAACGTTAGCTGTTAGCAGCCGGTAAGAGTTAGTTAACATTAGCTGTTAGCAGCCGGTAAGAGCTAGTTAACGTTAGATGTTAGCAGCCGGTAAGAGCTAGTTAACGTTAGCTGTTAGCAGCCGGTAAGAGTTAGTTAACGTTAGCTGTTAGCAGCTGTTAAGAGTTAGTTAACGTTAGCTGTTAGCAGCCGGTAAGAGCTAGTTAACGTTAGATGTTAGCAGCCGGTAAGAGCTAGTTAACGTTAGCTGTTAGCAGCCTGTAAGAGCTAGTTAACGTTAGCTGTTAGCAGCCGGTAAGAGTTAGTTAACGTTAGCTGTTAGCAGCCGGTAAGAGCTAGTTAACGTTAGCTGTTAGCAGCCGGTAAGAGTTAGTTAACGTTAGCTGTTAGCAGCCGGTAAGAGTTAGTTAACGTTAGCTGTTAGCAGCCGGTAAGAGTTAGTTAACGTTAGATGTTAGCAGCCGGTAAGAGTTAGTTAACGTTAGCTGTTAGCAGCCGGTAAGAGTTAGTTAACGTTAGCTGTTAGCAGCCGGTAAGAGTTAGTTAACGTTAGCTGTTAGCAGCCGGTAAGAGTTAGTTAACGTTAGATGTTAGCAGCCGGTAAGAGTTAGTTAACGTTAGATGTTAGCAGCCGGTAAGAGCTAGTTAACGTTAGATGTTAGCAGCCGGTAAGAGTTAGTTAACGTTAGATGTTAGCAGCCGGTAAGAGCTAGTTAACGTTAGATGTTAGCAGCCGGTAAGAGTTAGTTAACGTTAGATGTTAGCAGCCGGTAAGAGTTAGTTAACGTTAGCTGTTAGCAGCCGGTAAGAGTTAGTTAACGTTAGCTGTTAGCAGCCGGTAAGAGTTAGTTAACGTTAGCTGTTAGCAGCCGGTAAGAGTTAGTTAACGTTAGCTGTTAGCACCCGGTAAGAGTTAGTTAACGTTAGCTGTTAGCAGCCGGTAAGAGTTAGTTAACGTTAGCTGTTAGCAGCCGGTAAGAGCTAGTTAACGTTAGCTGTTAGCAGCCGGTAAGAGCTAGTTAACGTTAGATGTTAGCAGCCGGTAAGAGTTAGTTAACGTTAGATGTTAGCAGCCGGTAAGAGTTAGTTAACGTTAGCTGTTAGCAGCCGGTAAGAGTTAGTTAACGTTAGCTGTTAGCAGCCGGTAAGAGTTAGTTAACGTTAGCTGTTAGCAGCCGGTAAGAGTTAGTTAACGTTAGATGTTAGCAGCCGGTAAGAGTTAGTTAACGTTAGATGTTAGCAGCCGGTAAGAGTTAGTTAACGTTAGCTGTTAGCAGCCGGTAAGAGTTAGTTAACGTTAGATGTTAGCAGCCGGTAAGAGCTAGTTAACGTTAGATGTTAGCAGCTGTTAAGAGCTGAAATTAAAGTCAAAATCCTGACTAACTAATAATTTGAGACTTGAGAGATGAACAGAATAAATGAGCGTCCAATGTTTACTGTGCTGGTTGTATCATGAGGGGGGTGCTTGGTGAGGTCAGAGGTCAGGCCTCGGTGAGGTCAGAGGTCAGGCCTCGGTGAGGTCAGAGGTCAGCCCTCGGTGAGGTCATCGTTGAAGTGGAGGAGGATGGCGGGGGTGAAGAGGTCTCGGTCCAGTCTCAGCTGCTGCAGCTGCCGGTCGTCGTCCAGGACGTTGTTCTCGCTGAGCGTCCAGCTCATGTTCAGTTTCACTCCGCTGTGTTTCCAGGTGTAGCTGTTGGCGTGAGCGTTGTAGTTCAGGTAGCGCTGGAGGATGTCCGCCAGCGTCTCCTCTGAACACACCTGAGGAACAACAACAACGACATGGTGCTAAAGATCACGGAGTCACGCACGCTGAGCCGCACCTTAAACCAGGAATCACCTGCAGCCGCCGCTCCTGTGACGTCAGCGTGTTGATGACTCGTATCCACCTGGTCTTGGCGGACAGCAGTCCCACCTGGTAGCGGTTGTCCCTCCACCAGGGCTCGCCGATGTCACTGGCCCAGTCGGAGCGAGGGCCGGCAGGGGGGACGTGAACGAAGCGCCCCCTGGGGGTGTAGTACCTCACACAGTTAGTCAGAGGATCGACGTACTTCAGCACCTGAGGATAGAGGACAGACACGTACAGGTGAGCCAACGCCGACAGCTCATTGGTTGGAGAATGGAGAATGTGTTCAGGGTCCGTCAGCGCTCACGTCCTTGGTTTGCGGGTCAAACCAGCAGCTGATGTCCTTTCCTGCACACTCCATGATGGGCAGCAGCAGAGCGTCACCTGCAGACAGACAGTACCTATACATCATAAGCCCCGCCCACCATCACTCAAACCACAACATCTGATTGGATCAACCCCAAACTGATTGACAGCTCTTGTAACACAGAACAGAGACAAACACTGTATAACAGCTGGTCAGAGCTAGTTAGCATTAGCTGTTAGCGACCGGTAAAAGGTTAGTTTGAATTAACTGTTAGCTATATATATATATACTAATATATATATATACAAATATTAGTATATATATGTATATATATATATACTTATATATATATATTAGTATATATATATGTATATATATATACTAATATATATATATTAGTATATATTTGTATATATATACTTATATACATATATATATATGTATATATATATATATATATATATACTGGAAAAACAAATTAGTTAACTTGTGTTTGGTGGATTATTTCTCTGTTGTATCAATGCTAATGGTCATTGTACTCTACATGGTGAAAGCCTGTTTATTTACCTTCACAATGAGGTCACTCTTGTTGGATCATGTATTTGTGGGATGAGCAGCACAGCTGATGATGTGGGGAGCGCCGTAGAACAATGTTCCAAAATGCTCTGCCGATGGTAAACAGTGTATTCTCATGAGGCTACCAGGAAGCCTGCAATGACTGCCCTTCACCGTCAGGCCCGTTGGCGCTGGTGTCTCCAACACAGACAATGGAACCTGAACATGTGGGGGAATGTCATGTTCAGTGATGAGTCCAGGTTCTGTCTGCTAAAGTTGGACGGCAGGTCAAAGTATGGAGACGACGTGGAGAATGCTCTGCTGATTGTTGAACCGATGGAGTAACAGCTTCTGGTGGGGGCAGTGTCATGGTGTGGGGGGGGGGGCATCTCCCTCACTGGTAAAACAAGGCTTGTCATCATTGAAGGCCATCTCAATGCAGGGAGATATCAGGATGAGATTCTGCAGCCAGTGGCGATCCCATATCTCCACAATCTGGGACCTAACTTCATCCTCCAAGAAACAACGCCCCCCCACAGAGCCAGGGTTATCACAGACTACCTCCACAATGTGGGAGCAGAGAGAATGGACCGGCCTCCAAGAGTCCACACCTCAACCCAACTCAACATGTAGGATCAGCTTGGGCGTGCTGTACGTGTTAGAGTGACCAACACAACCACGCTGGCTGACCTGCAGCCAATCCTGGTTGAGGAATGGAACGCCATCCCACAGCAACGTGTGACCAGGTTGGTGACCAGCATGAGGAGGAGGTGCCAGGCTGTTGTGGCTGCGTATGGATCTTCCACCGCTACTGAGGCTCCTGACGGTGGAGTCAATCAATCAATATGTCTTGTTTGTTCCTTGTTACTGATAGAGAGTTCAATCATCCACCAAACAACTCACAACAAGAGTCAACACCAACAGGAGAATACACTGTTTACCATCGGCACCGGGCTCCCCACATCATCAGCTGTGCTGCTCATCCCACAAATACATGATCCAACAAGAGTGACCTCATTGTGAAGGTCAATAAACAGGCTTTACACCATGTACAATACAATGACCATTAGCATTGTAACAACAGAGACATAATCCACCAAACACAAGTTTACCAACTTTGTTTTTCCAGTTCATATGTATATACATATATATAGTATATATATATTCATATATATATATACTATATATAGTAGTATATACACATATATGTATGTATATACTACTATATATAGTAGTATATATATATGTATATACATATATGTATATACTACTATATATATAATATATATATAGTAGTATATATATGCTATAGGTGCTCACCATGGTGCTGGTTCATCAGCGGGTATATCTATATATATATAGTAGTATAGATGTATATATATTAGTAGTATAGTAGTATATAGTATATATAGTAGTATATAGTAGTATAAAGGTGCTCTACCTTGGTGCTGGTTCATCAGCGGGTATATCTATATATATATATAGTATATATATATATATATATATATATATACTAGTATATATATATTAGTAGTATAGTAGTATATAGTATATATAGTAGTATATAGTAGTATAAAGGTGCTCTACCTTGGTGCTGGTTCATCAGCGGGTATATCTATATATATATAGTATATATATATATATAGATATATATATATACTAGTATATATATATTAGTAGTATAGTAGTATATAGTATATATAGTAGTATATAGTAGTATAAAGGTGCTCTACCTTGGTGCTGGTTCATCAGCGGGGTGAGGTCAAACACTCTGTTCAGGAAGGAGACCCACAGGTCGGCTGCGGTGTTGTGAGCAGCCACCTCAGAGGGGGTGAAGTACCGAGGTCTCATGAGTCAAGTCCCGGTAATAACCCTGGTTAATCTCTGTGTTTACACCGGTAATAACACGGGTTAATCTCTGTGTTTACACCGGTAATAACACGGGTTAATCTCTGTGTTTACACCGGTAATAACACGGGTTAATCTCTGTATTTAAACCGGTAATTACCCGGTTTAATCTCTGTGTTTACACCGGTAATAACACGGGTTAATCTCTGTGTTTACACCGGTAATAACACGGGTTAATCTCTGTATTTAAACCGGTAATTACCCGGTTTAATCTCTGTATTTAAACCGGTAATAACGCGGTAACAACCCGGTTTAGTACCGTATTTACACCGGACGGATCTCCCGCAGTCACAGTCACTTCTCCGCGGCGTTGTCGCGTTACTATGGCAACGGACGACAAGGGGCGGGGCTGCTGACGTCACACAGCGAAGCCTATTCAAATTAAATGATTCAAAACTTGATTTTAGACGTCATCATATACTTTATAATGTAGAGAAAGATTGATTTTATTTTTAATAATAAATTATATTTACTGTTATTATCCTTCATGGTTCCACAAATACATAAATCTGCTTTTAAAAATGTTTCTAAATGAAATAATAAAATAAATAGTTCACTCTGAATATTTTGCAGAATAATGGAATGTTACATTTATATATTCTATGTGCTTATTAAAAAATACAATATAAGAATAAGAGAATACATTATATACATGTATGCATAGTGCGTAGAATATCATCAGTGGTGGAGGAAGTACTCAGATATTTGACTTCAGTTAAAGTACTAATACCACAGAGTAGAAATACTGAATTACATGTAAAAGTCATTGTTGTATCTTCTGTGGTGATGCAGTTGACACCTCATATTCATACAAAATATTACTTCAGTTAAAGTATTATCATCAAAATATTCTTAAAGTACCAGAAGTAAAAGTCCTTATTGTGCAAAATAATCTATATTACATTGTATAGTATTCTAATGATTACTACTAATAATAATCTATATTATATTGTATAGTATTCTAATGATTACTACTAATAATAATCTATATTATATTGTATAGTATTCTAATGATTACTACTAATAATAATCTATATTACATTGTATAGTATTCTAATGATTACTACTAATAATAATCTATATTATATTGTATAGTATTCTAATGATTACTACTAATAATAATCTATATTATATTGTATAGTATTCTAATGATTACTAATAATAATAACCTATATTATATTTTATAGTATTTTAATAATTACTAATAATAACCTATATCATATTTTATAGTATTCAAATGATTACTAATAATAATAACCTATATTATATTTTATAGTATTTTAATAATTACTAATAATAACCTATATCATATTTTATAGTATTCAAATGATTACTAATAATAATAACCTATATTATATAGTATAATATTCTAATGATTACTAATAATAATAAGCTTTATCATATTTTATAGTATTCTAATGATTACTAATAATAATAAGCTTTATCATATTTTATAGTATTCTAATGATTACTAATAATAATAACCTATATTATATTTTATAGTATTCTAATGATTACTAATAATAATAACCTATATTATATAGTATAATATTCTAATGATTACTAATAATAATAAGCTTTATCATATTTTATAGTATTCTAATGATTACTAATAATAATAAGCTTTATCATATTTTATAGTATTCTAATGATTACTAATAATAATAACCTATATTATATTTTATAGTATTCTAATGATTACTAATAATAATAACCTATATTATATAGTATAATATTCTAATGATTACTAATAATAATAAGTTTTATCATATTTTATAGTATTCTAATGATTACTAATAATAATAAGCTTTATCATATTTTATAGTATTCTAATGATTACTAATAATAATAACCTATATTATATTTTATAGTATTCTAATGATTACTAATAATAATAACCTATATCATATAGTATAATATTCTAATGATTACTAATAATAATAAGTTTTATCATATTTTATAGTATTCTAATGATTACTAATAATAATAAGCTTTATCATATTTTATAGTATTCTAATGATTACTAATAATAATAACCTATATCATATTTTATAGTATTCTAATGATTACTAATAATAATAACCTATATTATATAGTATAATATTCTAATGATTACTAATAATAATAAGCTTTATCATATTTTATAGTATTCTAATGATTACTAATAATAATAAGCTATATCATATTTTATAGTATTCTAATGATTACTAATAATAATAACCTATATTATATAGTATAATATTCTAATGATTACTAATAATAATAAGTTTTATCATATTTTATAGTATTCTAATGATTACTAATAATAATAAGCTTTATCATATTTTATAGTATTCTAATGATTACTAATAATAATAACCTATATCATATTTTATAGTATTCTAATGATTACTAATAATAATAACCTATATTATATAGTATAATATTCTAATGATTACTAATAATAATAAGCTTTATCATATTTTATAGTATTCTAATGATTACTAATAATAATAAGCTTTATCATATTTTATAGTATTCTAATGATTACTAATAATAATAACCTATATTATATTTTATAGTATTCTAATGATTACTAATAATAATAACCTATATTATATAGTATAATATTCTAATGATTACTAATAATAATAAGTTTTATCATATTTTATAGTATTCTAATGATTACTAATAATAATAAGCTTTATCATATTTTATAGTATTCTAATGATTACTAATAATAATAACCTATATTATATTTTATAGTATTCTAATGATTACTAATAATAATAACCTATATTATATAGTATAGTATTCTAATGATTACTAATAATAATAAGCTTTATCATATTTTATAGTATTCTAATGATTACTAATAATAATAAGCTTTATCATATTTTATAGTATTCTAATGATTACTAATAATAATAACCTATATTATATTTTATAGTATTCTAATGATTACTAATAATAATAACCTATATTATATAGTATAATATTCTAATGATTACTAATAATAATAAGTTTTATCATATTTTATAGTATTCTAATGATTACTAATAATAATAAGCTTTATCATATTTTATAGTATTCTAATGATTACTAATAATAATAACCTATATTATATAGTATAATATTCTAATGATTACTAATAATAATAAGCTTTATCATATTTTATAGTATTCTAATGATTACTAATAATAATAAGCTTTATCATATTTTATAGTATTCTAATGATTACTAATAATAATAACCTATATTATATTTTACATTATTCTTAGGGATAGATCATATATACATATTAGGTATTAGGGAAGATAATAGTAATAAAACTAACAATAATTTTTGGTGTGTATAAATATATATATATATATATAAATCGTTTTTTTTATTTTCGTTACTTTTTTAATTTTGTTTTGCATTTATTTAAGTATTAATTATTAGTACCTGGGTATTATTTCTGTGTGTTATTTTAAAATTCAATCAAAATATTGGGTCAGATAATAGTAATACAACTAACAATCATTTTGTTTTGTGTGTGTATATATATATATATATATATATATATATATATATATTATACTGTTAATCAGCCCCGCTCTCTCTCCTTCTCTCCCCCTCCCTCTCTCTCTCTGTCAGGAATTCATTGGACGTGGCAAAGATTCACTTTCTTCACTTTTCCTGAACTTTCTGCAGCTGGAGGCCACAGAGATGAAATCTCAGGCCTCTCGTTTCCATTTGTCCGTCTCTGATTGGCTGGCGTGGAGCCGCTCCGGCGCGCTGATTCGCTGACTCAACCCGTCAATCATCGCTCTGGTGATTGTCATTGGCTGACACTCGAAAAGAGGTTTTTTTTTTTTTCATGGCTTCTGTTGACATCGTTTTTCTATCGCGAGACGTTGACGCGAGATGTGAGGAGAGCCGCTTCAGATGGAGAGACTGTAACGGAGAGCAGTCTGAACGGAGACGGTAACGGTAACGGTAACGGTTAGCACTACCGGAGAGCAGTCTGAACGGAGACGGTAACGGTTAGCAGTAACGGAGAAGTCTGAAGCCTGAACGGAGCCGTTAACACGCAGCATCATGTCTTCCGGTGGCCTGCTCTGCCTGCTGGCTCTCAACTTCTTCTACAGCTTCTTGTCGGCCGAACAGCGGAGGCTCTCTCCAGGTAAGGCCGCCCTGCAGGCTCCCTGTCCGGCCAGCAGCACCAGCAACACCCGCTCTGCTCTCTGGCTCTCTGGAGGCTAGCTCAGCTCAGCTAAGCTAAGCTAAGCTAAGCTAAGCTAAGCTAAACTAACTGTTATTCACATTTACAGCTTATAAAGTATTATTAACAGTTAATACTTTATAAACTATTAACTGTTAGTTTATGAAGTAGTATTAATCTGTGTGTTTCAGCTGGTGAGGAAACCATTAAACTCCTCCAACTTCCCAAACTCTTAACTGAGCTGAGGCTGACTAGTGTTTAAACTACAAACATGGAGACATCAGTCCCACACTGGGCTTCACTTTAGAGGTTTCCTTTATGCTTCACTACATCAGATACATACAGAGGTAAACACTATCCTTTAACTCCGCTAATATTACCTGACAGCTTTAGACAGATGAGATATATAAAACAAAATGTATGAAAAATATTAGTAAAATGTGTGAAAAAAATAATAACAAATTTTAAAATTATCCGACAAATATGTGGGAAAATATCTGAAAATTATCCGAAAATTATTAGTAAAATGTGTGAAAAAGAACATTGAATTATTAGTAGAAAATTAGAAAGTCATGTGGAAAATTATCCAAAGAATATGTAGGAAAATGTCTGAAAAATATATGGAAAAATGTCCACAATATATGTGTAAAATATCAGAAAATTATTAGTAAAATGTGTGAAAAAAATATAGAATAATGATTAATAAAAAACGTGAAAAAATCCGAAAAATATTTGAAAAATGTCCCAGTGAAGTTTACAGATAAATCATGTGTTTAGGTATTGTTGTGTATTTTTACTCCACTAACATTACCTGACAGTTTTAGACATGAGATATATAAAACACAATGTTATAAAGTAAATTAAGCCACCTGACAATAGCTGATATAAAATGAGTAAAATTACCTCTAATAATAATAATAATAATTATAATAACAATAATAAAATGTGAGAAAATAGTGAAACATATCAGAATGTCCGAAAACAAAAATAAATATATGAACAAAATGTCAGAAATATATGTGAGAAATGTCTAAAATAAATATATGTGTAAAGTATCTGAAGAGTGTAGTGTCGTGGTCTGTGAAGTCGTCTGAAGGAACCTTCCAGACTTCTGAATCACTGCCCACGTTCAACCAACATTATTTATAACAGAGCAACATTCAAACAGCTCAGACTAAACAGTAAAAACACAATCAGACAACAATAAATAGAATTTTACAAGACTAAAAATTACAACAATAAAGTCTCAGATTATTATTAATGTTGTAAGTTTATTTGATTTAAACCAAAAAAAATATGTGAAATATGTAGAAACACACCGAGTTTCCATTTCCTGTTAGTACAACAGAGACTTTATGGAGCCGAGTCATGATGAGTGTGTACTTTTACATACTGTGTGTGTGTGTGTTTGGACAGCTGAGTGTGTGTGTGTGTTGTCGGGGGTTTGTTCTTTAACCTTAGAGCAGAAGCTCTAAATAGTTTAGTTCTGGTGTCTGATACGTCACATTATGTATAGCTGTAAATAACTATCTATATAATCTATGAATAAATATCTATATAATCTATAAATAAATATCTATATAATCTATAAATAAATATCTATATAATCTATGAATAAATATATAATCTATGAATAAATATCTATATAATCTATAAATAAATATCTATATAATTTTAAATAAATATCTATATAATCTATAAATAAATATCTATATAATCTATGAATAAATATATATAATCTATGAATAAATATCTATATAATCTATAAATAAATATCTATATAATCTATGAATAAATATATATATAAGCTATGAATAAATATCTATATAATCTATAAATAAATATCTATATAATCTATGAATAAATATCTATATAATCTATAAATAAATATATATAATCTATAAATAAATATATATAATCTATGAATAAATATATATATATATAATCTATAAATAAATATATAATCTATAAATAAATATCTATATGATCTATACATAAATATCTATATGATCTATAAATAAATATATATATAATCTTTAAAGATACGTGATTACATGTTGACGCTCAGCTTCCAGTTTCTTTCACCAGTAACTGCTGGTTTCTTCGGTTCTGGTTCAGCCTGTGCTCAGAGGGATCGACGTCTCTTTGTCTGGTTGGACATCGTTTTGTTCTCCATCTACAAAACTAAATATCATCTAATAGTAAAGAGGACTTTTCTACAGGCTAAAACCATGACACACCATTCAGACGGATGTGAAAAATATCCGATAAGAGGTCTGAAAATTATTAGTAAACAATGTGAAAAAAATAGTGAAAAATATCCGAAGAAATGTCTGAAAATTATTAAATTAAAATCAAATATGTGAAAAAAAAGAAATTGTGAAAATGTCTGGAATATATGTGGGAAATGTCTAAAAATATAAAATATTTGAAAAATGTCCAAAAATGATTAGTTAATATCTGAAGAAAATGTGAAAAATGTCTAAAAAATATCAGAAAAATGTTGAAAAATGTTTGAGAAATAACTTGAAACAAATGTGCAAAATATCCGAAAATATGTCTGAAATTATTTTGTAAAATATCCATAAAAAAGGCTGAATTATTAGTAGAAAATAGAGAAAAATATCCGGGAATTATGTGAAAAATGCCTAAAAACATGTGGGAAACGTCTGAAAAATATGTGAAAATTATTAGTAAAATATGTGAAAATTATTAATGGAAAATGTCTGAAAATTATTCCTCTCAGCCATCTGACTGGACACTATTAAGCTTTATGGCAGCACATTACTAACTGTTCAACTGAAGTCTGTGTAGAGATATCATCCAACCATGTGGCCAATAATTCAGTATTATTGATCCTCAGATTTAATATGATCTTATCACATCATCGTCGTGTGTCAAATGTCTGCATGTGTGTGGATCAATACGTTTGATAAGAGTCTTCTTCTGTGATCAGTCATCAGTTGAATTATTTTCTGTGGTTCACATACAGAATGTGATCATAGATTCTTCCAGAGATTATTAGTGTTGGTCCGTCTGCTGTCGTCCACTATCAGGTTTAAACAGACTGAAGGAGACCGGGAGGACAGGGAGGACAGGGAGGACAGGGAGGACAGGGAGGACAGGGAGGACAGGGAGGACAGGGAGCCCTCTGTCACCAAACACTCCTCCCCCGTCCTCCGCCTCCTGGTCTTCACCTCCCCGAGGTTTTTCTCAGGAATTTCATTCTCACCAAATTCCTCGAAAGCCTGGAGGGAGGGAGGGAGAGAGAGGAGGAGGAGGAGGAGGAAGATGAGAGGGAGGAAGCTAAGCAATGTACTGCTGTGGACGCCACATTAGTTCAGATCAGAAAGTCACCTCACAGATTTTCCATCTACTAAACTAAATAACATCTATTAGTAAAGAAGACTTTTCTACAAGCTAAAACCATGACACACCATTCAGACATATGTGAAAAATATCTGAAAAAAATGTGGTAAATGTCTGAAAATATGGGAGAAATGTCCAAAAAAAAGAAATGTATAAAATACCTGAAAAATGTTATTATTAGTAAATATCTGAAAAAACTTGTAAAAAAAAAATACGAACAAATTTGTGAAAACTGTCGGAAAAATATTTGAGAAATATCTGAAAAATGTCTGAATTATAAAAAATATACAAAAATTGTGAAAATATCTTTTTAAAAAAAGGTAAAATGTCTGAAAATTATTAGTAAAATATGTGACAGAAATTGTGATAATTGTCTGAAAAATATGTGATAATATGTGTAAAATATCTGAAAAAATTGTGGAAATTGTCATAAAAATATTTGAGAAATGTTTAAAAAAATATGTGTAAAATATCTGTATTTTTTTCAGATATTTACTAATAATTTTCAAACAAATTTGTGAAAACTGTCCAAAAAATATTTGAGAAATATCTGAAAAATGTCTTAAAATATTAGTAAAGTATGTGGAAAATGTCTGAAAAATATTCCTCTCAATATGATCTTATCACATCATCATTGTGTGTTAAATGTCTGCCACGTTAGTTAAGATCAGAAGTATTCTAAATATAACGAACACTTAAACTGATATTGTGAGTGGGCAAAAAAGACCGCTGGTGGACCCGCCCTTTAAGTACAAACTCCAGATACTTGTACTTTACTTGAGTGTTTCCATGTTCTGCTACTTCATACCTCTACTCCACGACATTAATATTGTACTTTTAAATATTAAAATATTGAGCTATTGTAATGGACTGCTGATGTCGTCACCGTGTGTAGATAACCTGTTGGTGATCACCGCGGCAACGGAGGAGACTGACGGCTTCAACCGCTTCATGAGGACGGCCAGAGAGTTCAACTACACTGTGAAGGTAACACACACACACACACACACACACACACACACACACACACACACACACACACACACACACACACACACACACACACACACACACACACACACACACACACACACACACACATACATTATGGATGATGATGATGGTATTGGTGATGGTGATGGTGATGATGATGATGATGATGATGATGATGATGATGATGATGGTGTTTGCAGGTGCTGGGTCTGGGGGAGGAGTGGAAGGGGGGTGATGTGGCTCGGACGGTGGGTGGAGGTCAGAAGGTCAGATGGTTGAAGAGGGAGCTGCTCAAACACTCTGACAACAAGGACATGGTCGTCATGTTCGTGGACAGGTAACATCCACCTCTCTGTGTGTGTGTGTGTGTGTGTGTGTGTGTGTGTGTGTGTGTGTGTGTGTGTGTGTGTGTGTGTGTGTGTGTGTGTGTGTGTGTGTGTGTGTGTGTGTGTGTGTGTGTGTGTGTGTGTGTGTGTGTGTGTGTGTGTGTGTGTGTGTGTGTGTGTGTGTGTGTGTGTGATATAACGCCTGACCTAGTTTTTCCTCTTCTCTTTATTCTCATTGTTCACTCTGTTCTTCCTTTGTTGTGTCTTCAATGTGAAATCTGACTCACCTGTCCTCACCTGTCCTACTTACACATGAGAACAAAGGTTTGGTTAGTGGAGACCATAGCTGTTGGGCTGATAACTAAATGGTACAAGCTATGGAGGACAGAACCTGCCAAAATCAAATATATGATAAATAAATATGCCATTAAAATTAGCTAACGTAATATTCAAAATAAATATAGCCATTAATTAAATGTGACATAAATGTATATTTCTGTTTTAATTTGCTTTTTTATTTATTTACCTTTGTATTAATTCACTTATTTATGAACTCTTTTCTACTTTTATTTATTTATTTTTATTTTAAATTTTTAAATGTCTGTGTTTATGCACAGTATGTGTTTAAGCATTTATTTATTTATTTTTGCATTCATTTTTTATTCATTTTTAAATGTATGTATTTATTTATTTATGTGTTTAAGCATTTATTTATCTATTTTTGCATTTTCTTTATTAATTTTATATTTATTTTTAAATGTATGTATTTATTTATTTAGGTGTTTAAGCATTTATTTATTTATTTTTGCATTTATTTTATATATATTTTTAAATGTATGTATTTATTTCTGTGTTTAAGCATTTATTTATTTATTCATTTATTTATTTATGCATGATTTCCCCTGAGCATTTCACCCTTTGTTTATTTCCCCAAACCTATTTATTTATCTAATCTTTAAATTTCTCAGAAAGGTTTTCCCCCTTGGTTGAGTGTAACAGTTGTTGTTTGGATAAAACAGAAACAGAAACACATTTATTGATTTAGTTTAGTGTATTTAAGCCTCGAGTGCCCGTGGTACTGTAGAAAAACGAGCACGGTAACGAACTTCAACACATCAGGTTGTGATCATCTGGAGGTCGGAGCCGTTTCATGACAGACGTGTTGGTTTTATGTCAGAAGCTTTTATTGTGAAAGCCTCACCTGTCTCTGTCTGTGTCTGTCTGTGTAGTTATGACGTGATCTTTGCGTCCGGTCCGGAGGAGCTGCTGTCCAAGTTCTCCCGTCTGGGTCACAGAGTGGTTTTCTCAGCCGAGGGCTTCTGCTGGCCCGACCAGAGGCTGGCCTCCAGATACCCTGAGGTGCATTCTGGGAAACGCTACCTCAACTCAGGAGGTAAGACGGGTGTCACATGATGAAAACTTAGAGAGTGATCCAGGTGTTCAAGGACGCTCAGACATCTCAGAGACACAACAACGTCTCTAGATGACGTCATGTTGAGTGTTGATGGAGCAGCTGTTAGCGTAGCCTGCTCTGATCCCACCAGACTCCATTCACAAAACAAGCGTTTTAACAGCCGTCTGCTTGTCGTCATGGTAACGGACCTGACGAAGCATGCATCCAGACGTTCTACTGATCGGCATCATGATGTCGTTGTTTCAGCATCATGTTGATCTGGTTATTGATATTAAATCTGTTATTACTTTGGGTTCGTACGTCCAGTAGAGACGTGTGGCTGCTAGATACAGTCAGTGTGATGTCACTGGATGTGAATACAGCTCGCCGCCGGGTGATGTCATGAACCCAGACACGACGGCGTTTGGTTTTTTTCTGGCATATCTGAGACTTCACCAACATGAACAGAGCAGCTACAGAGGTTATTTCTTCCATGGTTGATGTGAGGACATGTTGTTGGTATCCATGGAGACAAGCTCTGTCTACAGAGAATGAACACAGATGTTAACGCGAGTTGCGTTAATGCAAGAAATTAGTGCCGTTAAAGAAGAATTTGCGTTAAAGTTGACAACCCTAATTTGTACATAATAATAATAATAATAATAATAATAATAATAATAATAATAATAATAATAATAATAATAATAATAATAATAATAATAATAATAATAATAATGATAATAATAATAATGATGATAATATAATAATAATGATAATCCTGATCTCACTAATCCTGCTAATAATGATAATAATAATAATGATAATAATAATGATAATAATGATGATGATAATAATAATAATAATAATGATAATAATAATAATGATAATAATAATAATGATAATAATAATGATAATAATGATGATGATAATAATAATAATAATAATAATGATAATAATAATGATAATGATAATAATAATAATGATAATAATAATAATGATAATGTAATGATAATAATGATAATATAATAATGATAATAATAATAATAATGATAATAATAATAATGATAATAATAATAATGATAATAATGATGATAATAATGATAATAATAATAATGATAATGATGATGATAATAATAATAATAATGATAATAATAATGATAATGATAATAATAATAATGATAATAATAATAATGATAATGATAATGATAATAATAATGATAATAATAATAATAATAATAATAATAATGATAATAATAATAATAATAATGATAATAATAATAATAATAATAATAATAATGTGTGTTCAGGGTTCATCGGCTTCGCCTCAGACCTCAGTACCATCGTCCAGCAGTGGAAGTACAAAGACAACGATGATGACCAGCTGTTCTACACCAAAATCTACCTGGACAAGACTCAGAGGGTACGCAGCCATTATTACTTATTGATTAGTACACACTAATCCATTATCAGTTATTGATTAGTACACACACTGAGGAGGAGGATGATGATGATGATGATGATGATGATGATGTGACTCGTCTCCTCAGGCCAAGTTCAACATGACTCTCGACCATCGCTCCCGAATCTTCCAAAATCTGAACGGAGCTGTTGGTGAGACACACACACACACACACACACACACACACACACACACAATAACACACAATAACACACACATGCTGCTGTTTCCACTGTGTGTGAGATGTGAATGTCTCTGTCTGTCAGATGAGGTGGTCTTGAAGTTTGAGAGGGCAAAGGTCAGAGCGAGGAACGTTGCCTACGACACACTTCCTGTTATCATCCATGGCAACGGCCCCACCAAGGTAAGCGACCAATCGCAGCCCTCCACCAGCACCATGTGACGGCCCAGTCACCCCAACACCCTGATGTCTGCTGTAAAGAAATAGCTGAGCCTCTCTGACAGGTGTGTCTCTGTGTGTCTCTCTGTGTCTCTGTGTGTGTCTCTCTGTGTCTCTCTGTGTCTCTCTGTGTGTCTCTGTGTCTCTGTGTGTCTCTCTGTGTGTCACTGTGTGTCTCTGTGTCTCTCTCTGTGTCTCTGTGTGTGTCTCTGTGTGTGTCTCTGTGTGTGTCTCTGTGTGTGTCTCTGTGTGTGTCTCTCTGTGTGTGTCTCTGTGTGTGTCTCTCTGTGTGTCTCTCTGTGTGTGTGTGTGTGTGTCTCTGTGTGTCTCTCTGTGTGTCTCTGTGTGTGTGTCTCTGTGTGTCTCTGCAGCTGCAGCTGAACTACCTGGGGAACTACGTCCCCACGGCGTGGACCTTTGAGAACGGCTGTGGGATCTGTGATGACGACCTGCTGTTCTTCAACGATGCTCCTGTACGCTCACTCGCCTCATATCTCAAAGATAAACTCCTGTTTCATTTCACTGTTTTAAGTGTGTGTGTGTGTGTGTGTGTGTGTGTGTGTGTGTGTGTGTGTGTGTGTGTGTGTGTGTGTGTGTGTGTGTGTGTGTGTGTGTGTGTGTGTGTGTGTGTGTGTGTGTGTGTGTGTGTGTGTGTGTGTGTGTGTGTGTGTGTGTGTAGGACGAGGAGCTGCCGCTGGTGTACATCGCCGTGTTTATCGAACACGCCACTCCCTTCATGGAGGAGTTCTTGAACCGACTGACGACGCTCAGCTACCCGCCGGAGAGGATCCGCCTCTTCATCCACAATAACGTACGACACAAACAGAACAAGAACCTACAGGCCCCTTCAGTGATGGTTTTCTTCAGCCATTGTTAAAAAGACAAGACAACAATACTGGCTAGCCAGCGTTAGCTAACGTGTTCAGAGAATTATTCTGCCTCCACTAAACACGTCACCGTGGTTACTAACAGAAGGGGGCGGGTCTACAGTGTAAACTGACCTCCTCTTTGACCTGTTGTGTTGTACTTTACCTGTGATCCAGGTGGTGTACCACGAGCGTCACATCCAGAGGTTCTGGGACGGTCACAGAGCTCTGTTCCCCGACGCCCTGCTGGTGGGACCGGAGGAGAACCTGCAGGAGAACAAGGCCAGAGCCATGGCTGTGTGAGTGGACCTCTCTTCTAGAACCTGAACAGAACATCGGAGATCCTCTCAGGACTCTTCAGAACATCTAGCTTTAGGTCGAGATGTTTCTGCTCTAGGTAAAACTTTGAGATGAACATACCATTTAGTTAATATGTACATGTTTGTGTGTTTGTTGTGCAGTGAGGCGTGTAAGAAGAATCCAGAGTGTGATTACTACTTCAGCATCGACTCCGACGTGGCCTTGACGAATCCCGACACACTGAGGATACTAATCGAGGAAAACAAGTACATACTAGCACCCTTCTATATACCCAACAGCCTGACAAGTACATACTAGCACCCTTCTATATACCCAACAGCCCAACAAGTACATACTAGCACCTTTCTATAAACTCAACAGCCTGACAAGTACATACTAGTACCTTTCTATCTACCCAACAGCCCAACAAGTACATACTAGTACCTTTCTATCTACCCAACAGCCCAACAAGTACATACTAGTACCTTTCTATCTACCCAACAGCCCAACAAGTACATACTAGTACCTTTCTATAAACTCAACAGCCTAACAAGTACATACTAGCACCCTTCTATATACCCAACAGCCCAACAAGTACATACTAGTACCTTTCTATAAACTCAACAGCCTAACAAGTACATACTAGCACCTTCTATATACCTAACAGCCCAACAAGTACATACTAGTACCCTTCTATATATCCAACAGCCCAACAAGTACATACTAGTACCTTTCTATAAACTCAACAGCCTAACAAGTACATACTAGCACCCTTCTATATACCTAACAGCCCAACAAGTACATACTAGCACCCTTCTATATATCCAACAGCCATATATAAACACAAATGAGTGTTGAGTGTTCATTTTAAACTCTCTCTTTCTGTCTCAGGTCAGTTATAGCTCCCATGTTGTCCAAACATGGGAAGCTGTGGAGTAACTTCTGGGGCGCTCTGAGTCCTGAAGGGTTCTACTCCAGATCTGAAGACTACATTGAGATCGTCCAGGGAAAGAGGATGTGAGCACACACACACAGTAGTTTAGTCTTTTTAGGATGCTTCCATGTTTCTATTTCAGCCTCAACTATGAACCTCTCACAGCAAAGGTGAGGTTAAAAGTGTTTACTGTGTTTGTGTTTAGCGGCCTGTGGAATGTGCCCTACATCAGTCAGGCCTACCTGATCAAAGGCAGCATGCTGCGGTCCAAACTGTCCCAGGTGAGCCTGTACGTGGAAGAGGGAATGGACCCCGACATGGTGTTCTGCCGGAGCATCAGAGACCAGGTAACACATGCTGAACACCTGCTCACCTCACAACTATCAACTGCAAAAGCCTTTGTTAAAGCTCATCTCTGCACGTCCACAGGGAATCTTCATGTTCGTGTCAAACCGCGACGAGTTTGGTCGTCTGGTGGCGTCGACCAACTTCAACACGTCCAGGCTACACCCGGACATGTGGCAGATCTTCGACAACCCTGTGGTCAGACAAACATACTAACACATTAAAATTAACACATGTGTAAACTGAATGAAAGCACAGGCTGAATGTGGGCGTATTTGCAGGACTGGAAGGAGAAGTACATCAGTGAGAACTACTCCAAGATCTTTGAAGATGAGAAGAGCTTCGTGGAGCAGGTAACAAAACAACATGCCAACAACCAACTTGATGTATTGATGAATTCAGATCAATACAAACAAATGATGAAACAATCATTTGTACCATCTGTAGTTCAATAAAGATCTCAACTCCACGTCCCTCTCTCTCTCTCTCTCAGCCCTGTCCAGATGTTTACTGGTTTCCAGCTTTCTCAGAGAAGATGTGTGATCATCTGGTGGAGACCATGGAGCACAATGGCGAATGGTCTGGAGGATCACACAAGGTAACTAGTCTGTCTGACTGTCTGTGTGTGACACAGACGGGCATGTGAGTTTACGAAGTATTGAGCTTTGAAGGTTTTGTCTTCTCTGTGTTTGTTCAGGATGAGCGTTTGGCGGGTGGTTATGAAAATGTCCCCACTGTGGATATCCACATGAACCAGATCGGATTTGAGAAAGAGTGGCTGAAATTCCTCAAAGAGTACATCTCCCCCATCACCGAGAAACTCTACCCCGGCTATTACCCCAAGGTACAGTCCAGACCCTACCCCAACATACAGTCCAGACCCTACCCCAACATACAGTCCAGACACTACCCTAGCTACAGTCCAGACCCTACCCCAACATACAGTCCAGACACTACCCCAAGGTACAGTCCAGACCCTACCCCAACATACAGTCCAGACACTACCCCAAGGTACAGTCCAGACCCTACCCCAACATACAGTCCAGACACTACCCTAGCTACAGTCCAGACACTATCCCAAGGTACAGTCCAGACACTATCCCAAGGTACAGTCCAGACACTACCACAAGGTACAGTCCAGACACTACCCCAAGGTACAGTCCAGACACTACCCCAAGGTACAGTCCAGACCCTACCCCAAGGTACAGTCCAGACCCTACCCCAACATACAGTCCAGACACTATCCCAAGGTACAGTCCAGACACTATCCCAAGGTACAGTCCAGACACTACCCCTAGGTACAGTCCAGACACTACCCCTAGGTACAGTTCAGACACTACCCCTAGGTACAGTTCAGACCCTACCCCAACATACAGTCCAGACACTACCCCAAGGTACAGTCCAGACCCTACCCCAACATACAGTCCAGACACTACCCCAACATACAGTCCAGACACTACCCTAGCTACAGTCCAGACACTATCCCAAGGTACAGTCCAGACACTATCCCAAGGTACAGTCCAGACCCTACCACAAGGTACAGTCCAGACCCTACCCCAACATAGAGTCCAGACCCTACCCCAACATACAGTCCAGACCCTACCCCAACATACAGTCCAGACCCTACCCCAAGGTACAGTCCAGACCCTACCCCCACATACAGTCCAGACCCTACCCCAAGGTACAGTCCAGACCCTACTCCCACATACAGTCCAGACCCTACCCCCACATACAGTCCAGACCCTATCCCAAGGTACAGTCCAGACCCTACCCCAACGTACAGTCCAGACACTACCCCAAGGTACAGTCCAGACCCTACCCCAAGGTACAGTCCAGACACTACCCCAAGGTACAGTCCAGACCCTACCCCAAGGTACAGTCCAGACCCTACCCCAAGGTACAGTCCAGACCCTACCCCAAAGTACAGTCCAGACACTACCCCAACGTACAGTCCAGACACTACCCCAACATACAGTCCAGACCCTACCCCAAGGTACAGTCCAGACACTACCCCAACATACAGTCCAGACCCTACCCCAAGGTACAGTCCAGACACTACCCCAACGTACAGTCCAGACACTACCCCAACATACAGTCCAGACCCTACCCCAAGGTACAGTTCAGACACTACCCCAACATACAGTCCAGACCCTACCCCAAGGTACAGTCCAGACACTATCCCAACATACAGTCCAGACCCTACCCCAAGGTACAGTCCAGACCCTACCCCAAGGTACAGTCCTTATCTATAGTCCCATCTTCTGTGTGTGCAGGCCCAGGCCATTATGAACTTTGTGGTGCGTTACCGTCCTGATGAGCAGCCGTCTCTGCGGCCGCATCACGACTCCTCCACCTTCACCATCAACATCGCCCTGAACAGCAAGGACGTCGACTACGAGGTACGCACACACATAATTTTCTCCTGAACCATCATCTGCTGAACAGTATTATTGGATCAGATTTCTAACTCAAACTCTGAATAAACCAAAGCAGGGACCTCATTTTGTCATGTCACTGAATTAATGTGAAGAAGTGAAAGCTGTTGAGACCTGCCGCCGGAGACATTTTAACCGGTGGAAGTGACGGTCAGCGCCGGCTAAACATAAGAATGTGTCTGTAACTGTGTGTCAGGGTGGAGGCTGCAGGTTCCTGCGTTATGACTGCCAGGTGGAGTCTCCCAGGAAGGGCTGGTCCTTCATGCACCCCGGCCGCCTGACGCACTACCACGAGGGTCTGCCCACCACCAGAGGGACCAGATACATCATGGTGTCCTTCGTAGACCCCTAGACACGCTAAGAGTGTGAGTGTGAGCGTGAACATCAGTCGACCTCATCATCACTAACGGAGACAAACAGGATGTGATGACCTTGAATGCATCGTCTCAGAACATTTCCCAACCGGACTTTTGATTTTTTTCTGTCTTATTTCTGACTGAATGATCCTTTTACACCTGACGCATCACGTGTATCATTTCAATGTGGCCCCATTGCAGGTGCTTTCACAGAGGACCCTGAACGCATCGTCGTAGGACATTTCGGAATAAGAGTCACTTTATTTAGACTAGTAACTCCAGACCATAGACATATACGTAGCCACTATATAAGTAGAAGTGTCCGATGCGGCGACTACGTATATACGTCTCAGTATATACTGTATGTCTACATATATACTTCTCTGTATATACTGTATGTCTACGTATATACGTCTATGGTCCAGACAAGCAACCGTTGTGTGTGTGTGTGTGTGTGTGTGTGTGTGTGTGTGTGTGTGTGTGTGTGTGTGTGTGTGTGTGTGTGTGTGTGTGTGTGTGTGTGTGTGTGTGTGTGTGTGTGTGTGTGTGTGTGTGTGTGTGTGTGTGTGTGTGTGTGTGTGTGTGTGTGTGTGTGTGTGTGTGTGTGTGTGTGTGTGTGTGTGTGTGTGTGTGTGTGTGTGTGTGACCACAAAACCCACCACTAGCTCGCCGCCTGGGTGATGTTGTGGTTACCGTGGCAGTGTAGCAATGCATGATGGGAACCAGTGAGGTCACTGGGATGGAAGGTGAAATCAGGAGTAAAATAAATGTAGAAAGTATTTTTCATGCTGGTAAAGGAGGTGAACCTCTGAGCTATTTTTAAACTGTTACTGGGAAACACTAAAGGTCTTTTTATATTTTCATTGTTTGGTGTTTTATAGATAAATTATGTTCTCTGTGTCTCTGTCATGTAGTTGAGTATTTCCTCTCAGTGTTTCTGGTGTTTGGAGTCCGTCTGAGGAGACTGGACTCAGCAGGTCTCTCTCCCTACGAGGACTCCCTCCACCGTCTCTGGCTTTGTACAAACTGCGTTAAATTATTTGACTGAGCGAATAAAGTTTTGAGATTGAATAAATAATTTTACTGTCACTGTGGGTGCGTTTGTTTTCTGTGTGTGTAATGATAATGTTTATTATTCATCACTGATGTAAAGAAGTCTTCAGTCTCACTGAGAGACAACAGCTGACTAAATCTCACCTTAACCATATAGATATAACCAGATAGTTTTCATTCATGTCACAGAGTCTGACACTTAAATCTAATTATTTTTAGCTCCTCAATCACGAGTCTTTATTAAGAAATGTCTTTTTTATTATTATTATTCTTGTCTTTTAAAGGGACTGTTTGTAACTTTTAAGCGTATAAATGTACCGGGTCGGGATCCCATGCGCGCTCGCAGAGTGATATTGTGCTTTTAGCTGACGTGTGTCTCCTCACTGTGTTGAGCGATGCTCCTTCATGTCTATGTAGAGCGAGCAACAGGACGCTGACTTTAGTTGACTTAACGGCCACAGGTGAAGCTGTTAACAACACATTATGATTCTTACAAACAGTCCCTTTAATATTCTTTTTTGTCTCTTAAGTTAAATTATGATGGACAGAGACGCCGTGTTCTCCAGTGCTACAGAATATTGTCTTTTAATTAATTTTATGATCTAAGAATATTAGTTGAAGGATCTTTATTAATGTGAAAGAGTCTGTTGAGCTGTAAGAAGTTAAACTGTCTCCAGCAGGTGAAGACAAAACACTCAGGAACTCAGAGACTCGCGCTTCGTCTGATTTGACCTCTTCTGTAGCTCCGCGGCCACCGTAGACCGGAAGTGAGTGTCACCATGGTGCTGGAGAAGAAAGCTTCCGGTGAGTTCTGTGATTAAACTGAGTTACCCAGTAAAACCAGTAAAACCAGTAAAACACGAACATCTCTGACCAGTTAACGTTTATACAGAGTTCAGTTTCACGTTAACCGGCTCACTGTTCGCTCTTTTATCCGGTTATCGCCGTTACACAGCAGCTAACAACAGCTAACAGAAGCTAACTGCTAACAGCTGCTAACAACAGCTAACAGAAGCTAACTGCTAACAGCTGCTAACAACAGCTAACAGAAGCTAACTGCTAACAGCTGCTAACAACAGCTAACAGAAGCTAACAGAAGCTAACTGCCAACAGCTGCTAACAACAGCTAACAGAAGCTAACAGAAGCTAACTGCCAACAGCTGCTAACAACAGCTAACAGAAGCTAACTGCTAACAGCTGCTAACAACAGCTAACAGAAGCTAACTGCTAACAGCTGCTAACAACAGCTAACAGAAGCTAACTGCTAACAGCTGCTAACAACAGCTAACAGAAGCTAACTGCTAACAGCTGCTAACAACAGCTAACAGAAGCTAACTGCTAACAGCTGCTAACAACAGCTAACAGAAGCTAACAGAAGCTAACTGCCAACAGCTGCTAACAACAGCTAACAGAAGCTAACTGCTAACAGCTGCTAACAACAGCTAACAGAAGCTAACTGCTAACAGCTGCTAACAACAGCTAACAGAAGCTAACTGCTAACAGCTGCTAACAACAGCTAACAGAAGCTAACTGCTAACAGCTGCTAACAACAGCTAACAGAAGCTAACTGCTAACAGCTGCTAACAACAGCTAACAGAAGCTAACTGCTAACAGCTGCTAACAACAGCTAACAGAAGCTAACTGCTAACAGCAGCTAACTGCTAGCAGCTAACAACAGCTAACAGCAGCTAACTGCAGCTAGCAGCTAACTGCTAACAGCTAACAGCAGCTAACTGCTAACAGCAGCTAACTGCAGCTAGCAGCTAACAGCAGCTAACTGCTAACAGCTAACAGTAGCTAACAGCTAACAGCAGCTAACTGCTAACAGCAGCTAACAACTGCTAACAGCAGCTAGCAGCAGCTAACTGCTAACAGATAACAGCAGCTAACTGCTAACAGCTAACAGCAGCTAACTGCTAACAGCAGCTAACAACTGCTAACAGCAGCTAACTGCTAACAGCAGCTAACTGCTAACAGCAGCTAACTGCTAACAGCAGCTAGCAGCTATCTGCCAGCAGCAGCTAGCAGCTATCTGCGGAGGGATTCTGGTTCTGTTGTTGTATTAAATAATGTTTTGAGGCCTCACAGTGAGCCGAATTTAACTTTACTTCATCACAAGTCGTAAACTATTTTAGGACACGTTTAAATAAGTTTCAGTCAATAACAAACGTCTGGAGGAACATTCAATTGCGAGTTTTTCTAAGGCAGTTTGGTTTGAAGATGCTTCTAATTGATTTAAAGGTCCCATATTATAAAAAAGTGAGATTTTCATGTTCTTTATTATAAAGCAGGTTTAAGTCCTATATAAATACTGTGAAAGTATCGAAACACTCAATCAACAGGGAAATACACACAGCCAGTGTTCAGAAACTGAGTTTGAAACAAGCGGTCAGGATTTCTGCCCATTAGTGATGTCACAAATATACAATATTTAGACCCTTTACACAGTCTTAAATGTAAACATTCTAAATGTGCCCCAGTTTATTTTCTGTTGCAGTGTATGTGAATGTCATCAGCTGACAGGAAGTACACATGGACCCAAGCTGTTGCCTAGCAACGCAATTTTGTTGCAATTCCGTCAAAATGCGCTAAAACGGAGCGTTTCAGACAGAGGGTGAATACGGGTATATTCAGGCTGACAGTATGAGGACAATAACGTTTTTTTTTTAACATTACAGCATGTTAGCATGTTCTAGTAGAAACACTAAATACAAGTATGAACCTGAAAATGAGCTGATATGGGACCTTTAAATTGTCTCTTCGTGTCTCTCATTTGGACGACATGTTTATTGAAGGTATAATTTTAAACATACAGATTTTAAAATATAAATTTAAAAATATATTTCCCTTCTTCTTCGCTGTGTGTGCACAGAAGATGAAGAAGAGGATATTTAATTTAAATAAATAATGTTTTGAGGCCTCACAGTGAGCAGAATTCAACTTTACTTCATCACAAGTCGTAAACTATTTTAGGACACGTTTAAATAAGTTTCAGTCAAACGTCAAACGTCTGGAGGAACATTCAATTGCGAGTTTTTATTACGCAGCTTGGTTTGAGTTTCATGGTGCACGCTGCAGCTAACAGTGATGTTAACTCTGTCTGTCTGTCTGTCTCTCTCTCTCTCTCTCTCTCTCTCTCTGTCTGTCTCTCTGGCTGTCTGTCTGTCTGTCTGTCTCTCTCTCTGTCTCTCTGTCTCTCTGTCTGTCTCTCTGTCTCTCTCTCTGACTTTCTCTGTCTGTGTGTCTCTCTGTCTCTCTGTGTGTCTCTCTGTCTCTCTGTCTCTCTGTCTGTCTGTCTGTCTCTGTCTGTCTCTCTCTGTCTCTCTCTCTGTCTCTCTGTCTGTCTCTCTGTGTCTCTCTCTCTCTCTCTGTCTGTGTGTCTCTCTGTCTCTCTGTCTGTCTCTCTGTCTCTCTGTCTCTCTGTCTGTGTGTCTCTCTGTCTCTCTGTCTCTCTGTCTGTGTGTCTCTCTGTGTCTCTGTGTGTCTCTCTCTCTCTTTCTCTCTCTGTCTCTCTCTCTGTCTCTCTGTCTGTCTCTCTGTCTCTCTGTCTGTGTGTCTCTCTGTCTCTCTGTCTGTGTGTCTCTCTGTCTCTCTGTCTGTGTGTCTCTGTCTCTCTGTCTCTCTGTGTCTCTGTGTCTCTGTGTCTCTCTGTCTCTCTGTCTGTGTGTCTCTCTGTCTCTCTGTCTCTCTGTCTCTCTGTCTGTGTCTCTCTGTCTCTCTGTCTCTCTGTGTCTCTGTGTGTCTCTCTGTCTCTCTGTGTCTCTGTCTGTGTGTCTCTCTGTCTCTCTGTGTCTCTGTGTGTCTCTCTGTCTCTCTGTCTCTCTGTCTGTGTGTCTCTCTGTCTCTCTGTCTCTCTGTCTCTCTGTCTCTCTGTGTCTCTGTGTGTCTCTCTGTCTCTCTGTGTCTCTGTCTGTGTGTCTCTCTGTCTCTCTGTGTCTCTGTGTGTCTCTCTGTCTCTCTGTCTCTCTGTCTGTGTGTCTCTCTGTCTCTCTGTGTCTCTGTGTCTCTGTGTCTCTGTCTCTCTGTCTGTCTCTCTGTCTCTCTGTGTGTCTCCCAGCTCGTGTGGAGGCGGGTCAGCGTCGTGTGTTGGATGAAGCCACCAGACAGAGGAGACTGACCAGACAGCTGGAAGCTCTGGAGAAAGACAACTTCCAGGTGTGAATGTTGTCTCCGTCCATGAAGACACCTTTAACTATCTGAACCTGCTGATGATGAACCGGATGTCTCTTCATCATCTCAGCTGTTCAGGTCACTTTAAAGGAAGTGTCTCAGTGTTGTTGTTGTGTGTTTCCAGGACGACCCTCTGTCCTCCCTGCCTCCCCCAGGTCCTACTGCCCGCCTGCCCGCCTTCAGTGAGACCGAAGAACCAGGTGAGATTAAAGGCTCAACTATTAGCATCCCTTTACTGAAGGATAGTTAACTATAGACACAGAGATTTATACGCCCTCAGTTCATCTCTACAGCACTGCCGTTGGCCACCTAACCAGCCAGTTTAACCAGTTTAATCACGGTATTAATATTTCTCCTTCTTCTGTGTCTCTGTGCGTCCAGAGAAGAAGAGGAGGAAGACGAGGGGCGACCACTTCAAGCAGCGTTTCAGGAAGAACTTCACGACGCTGCTGGAGGAGGAGGTGTGTTCTTTATCTCTGTCGAACGTCAGCGGGGTCGACGCAGTCAGCTGACTCCGTCTCTGATCTCTGCTCTCTGATTGGTAGAACCTGTCTGATCTCTGCTCTCTGATTGGTAGAACCTGTCTGATCTCTGCTCTCTGATTGGTAGAACCTGTCTGATCTCTGCTCTCTGATTGGTAGAACCTGTCGGAGCGGCCGGAGCCCAACTACCTGTCAGCGGAGGCCCCGCCCTCCTCTCTTCCCCCCCGACACTTCTGCTGCGTCTGTGGCTTCCCCTCCCACTACACCTGCACCACCTGTGGGGGGCGCTACTGCAGCAGCAGGTGTCTGTGCACACACAGGGAGACCAGGTACACACACACACACACACACACACACACACACACACACACACACACGTCTGCCTGTCCAGCCTTGTGAGGACCCGCGGTAACATACTGCATTACCGAGCCCTGAACCAGAACCTCTGATCTGAACCGTCACTCAGTCCTCACTAAAGTCCTCACTAATGTCCTCACTAATGTCCTCACTAATGTCCTCACTAATGTCCTCACTAATGTCCTCACTAAAGTCCTCACTAATGTCCTCACTAAAGTCCTCACTAAAGTCCTCACTAATGTCCTCACTAAAGTCCTCACTAATGTCCTCACTAAAGTCCTCACTAAAGTCCTCACTAAAGTCCTCACTAATGTCCTCACTAATGTCCTCACTAATGTCCTCACTAAAGTCCTCACTAATGTCCTCACTAATGTCCTCACTAAAGTCCTCACTAATGTCCTCACTAAAGTCCTCACTAAAGTCCTCACTAAAGTCCTCACTAATGTCCTCACTAATGTCCTCACTAATGTCCTCACTAATGTCCTCACTAAGTCCTCACTAAGTCCTCACTAAAGTCCTCACTAATGTCCTCACTAATGTCCTCACTAAAGTCCTCACTAATGTCCTCACTAATGTCCTCACTAATGTCCTCACTAATGTCCTCACTAAAGTCCTCACTAATGTCCTCACTAAAGTCCTCACTAATGTCCTCACTAAAGTCCTCACTAATGTCCTCACTAAGTCCTCACTAAAGTCCTCACTCAGTCCTCACTAATGTCCTCACTAATGTCCTCACTAATGTCCTCACTAAAGTCCTCACTAATGTCCTCACTAAAGTCCTCACTAATGTCCTCACTAATGTCCTCACTAATGTCCTCACTAAAGTCCTCACTAATGTCCTCACTAAAGTCCTCACTAAAGTCCTCACTAATGTCCTCACTAAAGTCCTCACTAATGTCCTCACTAATGTCCTCACTAATGTCCTCACTAAAGTCCTCACTAAAGTCCTCACTAATGTCCTCACTAATGTCCTCACTAATGTCCTCACTAATGTCCTCACTAAAGTCCTCACTAAAGTCCTCACTCAGTCCTCACTAATGTCCTCACTAATGTCCTCACTAATGTCCTCACTAAAGTCCTCACTAAAGTCCTCACTAAAGTCCTCACTCAGTCCTCACTAATGTCCTCACTAATGTCCTCACTAAAGTCCTCACTAATGTCCTCACTAATGTCCTCACTAAAGTCCTCACTAATGTCCTCACTAATGTCCTCACTAATGTCCTCACTAATGTCCTCACTAATGTCCTCACTAATGTCCTCACTAATGTCCTCACTAATGTCCTCACTAATGTCCTCACTAAAGTCCTCACTAATGTCCTCACTAATGTCCTCACTAAAGTCCTCACTAATGTCCTCACTAATGTCCTCACTAAAGTCCTCACTAAAGTCCTCACTAATGTCCTCACTAATGTCCTCACTAATGTCCTCACTAAAGTCCTCACTAAAGTCCTCACTAAAGTCCTCACTAAAGTCCTCACTAAAGTCCTCACTAATGTTCTCACTAAAGTCCTCACTAAAGTCCTCACTAATGTCCTCACTAATGTCCTCACTAATGTCCTCACTAAAGTCCTCACTAAAGTCCTCACTAAAGTCCTCACTAAAGTCCTCACTAATGTCCTCACTAAAGTCCTCACTAAGTCCTCACTAATGTCCTCACTAATGTCCTCACTAATGTCCTCACTAAAGTCCTCACTAAAGTCCTCACTAAAGTCCTCACTAAAGTCCTCACTCAGTCCTCACTAATGTCCTCACTAATGTCCTCACTAAAGTCCTCACTAATGTCCTCACTAAAGTCCTCACTAATGTCCTCACTAATGTCCTCACTAAAGTCCTCACTAAAGTCCTCACTAAAGTCCTCACTAAAGTCCTCACTAATGTCCTCACTAAAGTCCTCACTAAAGTCCTCACTAAAGTCCTCACTAATGTCCTCACTAAAGTCCTCACTAATGTCCTCACTAATGTCCTCACTAAAGTCCTCACTAATGTCCTCACTAAAGTCCTCACTAATGTCCTCACTAATGTCCTCACTAAAGTCCTCACTAATGTCCTCACTAAAGTCCTCACTAAAGTCCTCACTAAAGTCCTCACTAAAGTCCTCACTAATGTTCTCACTAAAGTCCTCACTAATGTCCTCACTAAAGTCCTCACTAAAGTCCTCACTAATGTCCTCACTAAAGTCCTCACTAAAGTCCTCACTAATGTCCTCACTAATGTCCTCACTAAAGTCCTCACTAAAGTCCTCACTAAAGTCCTCACTAATGTCCTCACTAATGTCCTCACTAATGTCCTCACTAAAGTCCTCACTAAAGTCCTCACTAAAGTCCTCACTAATGTTCTCACTAAAGTCCTCACTAATGTCCTCACTAATGTCCTCACTAAAGTCCTCACTAATGTCCTCACTAAAGTCCTCACTAATGTCCTCACTAAAGTCCTCACTAATGTCCTCACTAAAGTCCTCACTAATGTCCTCACTAATGTCCTCACTAATGTTCTCACTTTGCAAAAATGTAAAACTGGTCCTCATGAAGACGGACGTGTTGACGGTGAAGATGGACTTTGGTCTCGGGATGTGTCTCATCATGTTTTTATTGGACAGGCTGACGCTGTAAAGCAGCGCTGTGTCTCTCTGGACTTTGGTCTCGTCACGTGGACACGTCTCACCGTCCAGAGTGGAGTCTGTCATAGATGTGATGTGGATGAAAGCTCTGGTAGAGGACCTTTGAGTTGACGGTAATACACGGTTTGTCCTCTGTGTGTCTGCAGGTGTCTGAAGTGGACGCTCTAAAGGCCGCCTCGTCACCGTGGTGATGGTGATGGTGATGATGATGATGATGATGAAGGTGCTGCCTGATCTCTGAGGTGTACAGACAGACAGTTAGCTTAGCTTAGCATAAAGCCTGGCTCCGTATCTGATGTGTTCATCAGTCCGGTGAAAGGATGAGGAGCTAACATGCTAACGTGAGCTGCTTTATTTTGTACGTGCACATCTGTCAGCCAGATGTTGAACCGTGTTTGTAAATAATGAATAGAGTTGATCTGGTTTCATCTTTTATTAAAGAAAAATCAACTTTACTGGTTTCATGTTCAAACAATCATTTCAGATAAAGAAGAGAGACAATGTGAGCGTATACATACATGTATGTATATGTACATATACATACATGTATGTATATGTATATATGTATGTATATATGTAAACATACATGTATGTATATGTATATATACATATACGTATGTATATATGTAAACATACATGTATGTATATATACATATACATACATGTATGTATATGTATATATACATATACATACATGTATGTATATGTACATATACATATACGTATGTATATATGTAAACATACATGTATGTATATGTATATATACATATACATACATGTATGTATATGTATATATACATACATACGTATATGTATATATACATACATACATACGTATGTGTATATATACACATACGTATGTATATATGTATATATACATATACGTATGTATATATGTAAACATACATGTATGTATATGTATATATACATATACGTATGTATATATGTATACATAAATGTATACATATATGTATATATAGAGTGTTTCTCTGTTTAACAGTGTATATATATATATATATATATATATATAAAACACTTAAACCTGCTTTATAATATAACACATGAAAATGTCACTTTTTACAATCTGGGACCTTTAAACCAAGATCTTTTTTTTTGCAGTATATAGCAAAGGTACAGCGCTATTCGGTAACCAAAAAAGAATGACAGGTATTAGTATACATTATTAGCAGCTGGCACCAATGCCAGCAAGTAAACAAGTCAAAACAAAGGATTTATAAAACAATAAAACAATCCCTCCCCAGTCACTGCCAGCACGCCATGTGGGAAGCTAACTGTCACGCCAATGACCTGCGATGAATGGTTGAATACTTTGTGATGTAGTCAAGCTGCACTTAGTAATCAAGTATTTACAGTGTCTGGAATGTATTTAAAAACGGGCCCCATGCTTTCAGGAATCTCCCATGTGAATACTGAAGCGAGTATCTGATTTTCTCAAGCTTTAAGCAAGACATGATGTCCGCCAGCCATTGTGTGTGAGTGGGAAGGGCAGCGCAGGATTGCTCGCCGAGCCAGAAGGGAAACAAAGGATAAAGTACGTCGTTTTTCTGCAGGTAATTGCGTCTCACTTCCGGTGACCCCGAACAGAGCAACCAGAGGGTTTGGTTCTAATTTGACGTTTAACACCTGAGATAAAGTTTGAAATATCGCCGTCCAATAGTTTGTAAGACTAGGGCATGACCAGTACATGTGAATAAGGGAGGCTTCAGCGCTTTTGCACTTGTCACAGTTGGGACTAATCTCAGGATACATGCGAGACAGTTTGGCTTTTGAGATTTGAGCCTTATGCACCACTTTAAACTGAAGTAAGCAGTGACGAGCACATAGAGAGGATGAATTAACCTGCTTCAGTATGGAATTCCATGTATCCGGTGATAGAGAGAGGCCTAAGTCCTCCTCCCATGCTGCTCTGAGCTTGTCCATGGGGGCACGCTTCAAGTCTGATATCATGCCATAGAGAGTGGAGATAAGTCTTTTGTGTGATGGATTTAAAGAAAGGATCGTATTGACAATTGCCGTGTCTGTCGATGCAGAGGAGCTGGACAACTGAGAGAGCACAAAGCGCCTTGCTTGTAGATATCTAAAAAAGTTGGACTTAGGAAGACTGAATTTTTTGCTTAGCTGCTCGAATGATGCCAAAGTATTATCTACAAATAAATCTTTGAAACGCACAATACCTTTCCTGTGCCATTCTTGGAAAACAGGGTCCTGAATAGATGGTTTGAAAAGACGATTTGACGCAATGGGGCTTAGAGTAGAGAAGCTGTCCAAGTCAAAGTATTTCCTGAATTGAGCCCATATTCTCAAAGAATGTTTAACTACCGGGTTCCTGATATATTTAATTGAGGGGAGCGGAAGCGAGGATCCAAGCAACGCAAGAACAGACAGGTTATCGTCCGAGTGGAGTTCCATCGCTACCCAGTAAGGACAGTCGGGCTGATTGTAAAAGTAAGGCCAAAACGCAAGACATCGCAAGTTAGCAGCCCAATAATAGAAACAGAAATTTGGAAGTGCCAGACCACCAGTGGCCTTGGTTTTTTGGAGATGAACCTTGTTAAGACGGGGACGCTTACCCTGCCATATATAGGCGGAAATAACTGAATCAAGTTGATTGAAAAAAGATCTGGGGATAAAAAGTGGTAGGGCCTGAAAGAGGTAGAGAAATTTGGGTAGGATGGTCATTTTGATGGAATTGATACGACCCACGAGAGACATGGACAGAGGTGACCACTGTTTCAGTGTTTGTTTAGTCTGGTTTAACAAAGCAATAAAATTCTCCTTAAATAAATCTTTGTACTTTTTAGTAATTGAGATGCCCAAATAGGAAAACTTATTTTTTTCAATTTTGAAAGGCAGGTTGGTGAGGTCTAAGGCTCGTGCTTCATCATTGATGGGAAAAAGCTCGCTTTTGTTGAGATTTAATTTGTATCCCGAAAATTGACCAAACTGATTGAGCAACGACAGAGTGGGGGGTAGTGAGGTACCCGGGTTTGAGACAAAGAGCAAGAGGTCATCAGCATAAAGTGAGACCCTATGCTCTGTGTTGCCCCTCCAAATACCAGATATGTCCCTGCAACTGCGGAAGGCTGTGGCAAGCGGTTCGATGGCCAAATCAAAAAGTATGGGGCTCAGAGGGCACCCTTGACGGGTTCCACGATGTAAGTTGAATGGTTTAGACTGCTGGGAGTTAGTACGAATTGAGGCTGAGGGATGCAAATATAGTAGCTTAATCCAAGAGGTAAATTTCGGGCCGAAACCAAATTTGTTCAGAACAGCAAATAAGTAGTTCCATTCAACACGGTCAAATGCTTTCTCCGCATCGAGGGACACAACACACTCAGGCACTTTCTCAGAGGCAGAGTAGATGATATTGAATAGTCGTCGTATGTTAAAGTACGATTGTCTGCCCCTGACAAAGCCAGTTTGGTCTTCGGATATAATTGTAGGAATGACATTCTCCAGTCTACGGGCTAGGACCTTAGCCAACATTTTTGCATCTGTGGAGATAGGCCTGTAGGAGGCACATTCGGTTGGGTCTTTACCTTTTTTAGCAATGAGAGTGATACAAGCCTCGGTAAATGATTGAGGAAGGGAACCTAGCCTACAGGATTCAGATAGGACTGAACATAACTGTGGGGAAAGTAGCGAGGAGAACTTTTAAAAAAATTCTGCTGGGAAACCATCGGGACCCGGACTCTTACCTGACTGCATTGAGGAAATTGCCAAAGCTATTTCTGCCTGAGATATGGGCTCTTCCAGTCTCTTCCTGAAGTCCAAAGAAATTTGGGGAATATTTAGACTGTGCAGGAAGTCAAGAATTACATTACAATCGGCCTGAGACTCTGAGGTGTAAAGCTGGGAATAAAAGTCCCTGAATGTCTCATTCATTTGTGAATGATCTGAAGTTATGTGACCATTTGACATTCGGATTTTAGAGATATTTTGTTTTGCTTTAAAGCCTTTGAGTTGGTTGGCTAGCATTTTGTCAGATTTGTCTCCATATATGTAAAACCTGGCCTTGTTTTTTAAAAGCAAGTGTTCAGTTGAGTGGGTTGTAAGCAGGTCAAATTTGGTTTTGAGTTCTAATTGTTTTTTATAAAGGTCTGGACTTTGAGTCTGAGCATATTGTTTGTCAATCTCTCCAATTTGGTGGTCCAGATCCAAGCGCTCTTTATAGGATTTTCTCTTCACTTGAGCGGTGTATGCTATGATCTGCCCCCTAAGATAAGCTTTAAGAGCATCCCATACAATTAGGCTAGAGGTTTCAGGGGATATATTAGTAGTAAGAAAAAAGGCTATCTCTTTCTCCATATGTTTCACAAAATGATCGTCAGACAGTAGGGTTGAGTTAAACCGCCAGTGCCTGCTCCTCTGTGGGAGGCCAGGGAGGGACATGGTCAAACCAATAGGAGCGTGGTCTGAAATGACAATACTCTGATAGGCGCAGGACTGAACCAGCGGGACTAGTTGGTTGTCGATAAAGAAATAATCGATCCTGGAGTATGTATGATGGACGTGCGAGAAAAACGAGTATTCCCTATCGTTTGGATGTAGAGAGCGCCACACATCACAGACACCGTAGTCAGAGAGAAAGGCTTGAATGAAAGAGGCTGATTTACTTATTGTGCTGGGGTTAGTGGAAGATCGGTCTAAAACTGGGTCTAGCCAACAATTGAAATCACCACCAAGTATGAGAGAGTATGTGTTGAGGTCTGGCAGCAGAGAAAACAAATGTTCGAAAAAACCTACATCGTCTGAGTTAGGGGCATACACATTCACAAGCACTACCAGTGTGTCATATAATTTCCCAGATACAATAACATATCGACCGAACTTGTCAGCAATCACATTGTGTGGTTCGAAGGAAATACTTTGACTGATAAGGATTGAAACCCCTCTGGCTTTGGCTTGAAAAGCGGAGTGAAATTTCTGCCCCGTCCAGCATGACAGAAGGCGACCACTGTCTGAACTGCGAATATGGGTTTCTTGCAGGAAGGCTATTTCTGTTTTAAGTTGTTTGAGGTGTGAGAAAACCTTCTTTCTTTTAATGGGGTGGTTCAAACCCTTGACATTCCAGCTCTGTAGTATTAAGTGCCTATCCATGCAGCTTGACTAAAAAGGTTAGGACGTGAGCACAGTATTCAAATGGTTGCTTTAAGATCCAGCTGTAGCAGGTCATTGGAGACCAGGAGTGACTAGTGTACAGTGATAGGTTTGTGTAAGTTACTAAGGTGTTACTGGCAGTGACATATCCCTTCCCCCCACCCCCCTCCCCAACCAAGAAAACTGCTAAAAAAGAAAGCAGCAAGCTCTTCAGAACAAACATTGCACAACAACAACTCTGACTGTCTTAAACTAAATTAACTGCTGCTCCGGTATACATAGAAAAGTAGATTACAAGCACCTCTTAAACAATATTTTGGCTTAAACAATCAACTTTATGAACTGTGGAAGCTGGGAAGCTCTAGCACGAGTTTCAGAAATCAGAAATCAAATTTAAAAACAAAATTTCACCAAAACCATACAAGCAGGAATCGGACAGTCATATGGAATTGTGATTTCAATCTGGGACCTTTAAACCAGAATATGTGAACTATAAATACATCATTTATGGATGAATGGGGGGGAGGGGGAGGGTAAAAGTCCAGCTGACTCCAGCGCTCTCCTTCTTTGTCCTTCCTGGTATCCATGGCAACAGTGTCATTAAAACATGTTAATAATTAATGTGGACTTTTGAGTCGTGTGTTTTACATGAAGTTTTCTCTCAAAGCAAAGACACACACACTCACACACTCACACACTCACACACAGTGTAATAACAGTGTGTGTGTGGGGGGGGTAAAGCGAGGTAGAGTTGGACAGACTTTGTCTTCAGGAAGTCGCCGTCCAGCCGCCACGCCGCCGCCGGCTGCAGCTTCCTGCCGTCATTGAGGAGAACGGAGAGTTTGTGTCTCAGCAGGACGCTGACGGTTCCTCTCAGACCTCAGATCTACAGCCGGGATCCAGCTGTTGAGGCCCCGCCTCCTCTGATCACTGATTATTGATTGATGTAGCTGCGGGTATTGATTCTGAACTCAGGTACCGAACTTCAATACTTCCATGTCTGTTGATTAATAATAATAATGATGATGTGAAGACCAGAGCTAATAAGAGTATACATGTCTTTACAGCTCCCACTGCAGACCTTCATCATGAAGTCTTCATCACCACCTTCATCGTCATCATCATCATCATCAGTATCTTCTACCTCAGACACTCAGCTCCTCTCCTCTCCGTCTCCTCCTCCTTGTCCTCCTCGTCTCTCTCTGAGGAGTCCAGAACTTCAAGCAGAGTTCCTACAAGGTGAGAAATCTGTTTCCTCTCTTCAGATTAATGATTACTGACAGAACCGAGACACAGAGAGAGACAAAGACGACCTCAAAGAGCCAAGGACGACCTCAAAGAGCCAAGGACGACCTCAAAGAGCCAAGGACGACCTCAAAGAGACAAAGACGACCTCAAAGAGCCAAGGACGACCTCAAAGAGACAAAGACGACCTCAAAGAGCCAAGGACGACCTCAAAGAGACAAAGACGACCTCAAAGAGACAAGGACGACCTCAAAGAGCCAAGGACGACCTCAAAGAGACAAAGACGACCTCAAAGAGACAAGGACGACCTCAAAGAGCCAAGGACGACCTCAAAGAGACAAAGACGACCTCAAAGAGCCAAGGACGACCTCAAAGAGCCAAGGACGACCTCAAAGAGACAAAGACGACCTCAAAGAGCCAAGGACGACCTCAAAGAGACAAAGACGACCTCAAAGAGACAAGGACGACCTCAAAGAGACAAGGACGACCTCAAAGAGACAAAAAACAACCGCAGAGACGTTCTCTTCCTGTCATCCGTCTCATTCTTGTCTTTTTGTTTCCAGAGTGTTGGAACAAATTTCCGTCTGACCGTGACGTCGCTGAATCCAGTGGTGTCGCCTCGGCAACCTCCCCCCCCTCTCCTCTGCCCTCCCCCTCTTCCTCCTCCTCCTCATCATCCTCGTCTCCGTCCTGCTACGACAGCAGACGAGGTGAGCTGGACGTCCCGTTATAGGAGATGAAACACGACGTTTCTACAGAATCAGCTGAGGATGAAACTGAACGCTTTTTGTCTCTTGTGTTTGTCGGCAGCTCGTCTGTCTCTGTCTAGCCCGGAGCTGCTGTCAGAGCTGAGACAGTCGAGGACACGCAGCCTCCGACGTGTCCCCGCACAGAACGGACTGACCACTGTCTTCTGTGGACGAGGAAGACGAGGAAGAGGAGTAGAGGTGAGCAGAGGATATTATTATCTCATTGAATAATGGTCCATAAATCCAGTCAGAAATCTGAAGTGTGAATGAAGCGGTGAGTTGATCAGCTGACGATCAGCTGACGATCAGCTGACGTTAAACTACAGATCTGATCTGATCTCTTCTTCTTCTCCTCCTCTTCCTCCAGGCCCCTGACTCCGCCTCCTCCACACCATCAGCCAATCAGAAGGCTTCACACTGACCGTCTCAGCGGCACCGTCGGTTCATTACAACACGGCTGATCAGAACCACTGATGTGACGTTTCCTGTTTTTATTCTGAGAGGAACAATAAATATTAATAAACGTCACGTCAGAATCAATATTTTGTTTTATTGTAACGACGTAATAATCTGCAGTTTGAACATTAAAAGAACTTGATTAAAATATTAATATATAACCTTAAAGTAAATGGACTTGGACTTATTTAACGCTTTTCTAGTCTTCCAACCACTTAAAGCTCTTTACACTACATGTGAGCATTCACACAGTCACACACTGATATCAGAGGCTACTAAGGAGCAAGCCTTGCCCATCAGGATCTAATCTAAATACTGATTCACACACACCAATGGCTCTGCCTTCGTGAGCAATTTGGGGTTAAGTGTCTTGCTCAAGGACACATCGACATGTGACCCGTAGCAGCCGGGGATCGAACCACCGACCTTCCGATTGGTGGACACCCTGCTCTACCCTCTGAGCCACAGCCGCCCTAAAGGGAGATAGTCAAGTATTTTAACCCTCTCATCAACATGGGCTGCTTTATGTAAATGTATGTATATATTTATTATTGTAAATCAATGAACAACACAAAACAATGACAGATATTGATCCAGAAACCCTCACAGGTACTGCATTTAGCATAAAATAATATGCTCCAATCATAACACGGCAAACACAAAGTGGGCATGTCTGTAAAGGGGAGACTCGTGGGTACCCATAAAACCATTCACTGATCTGGAGGTCAGAGGTCAAGGGACCCCTTTGGAAATGGCCATGACAGTTTTTCTACACTCCATATAAATTTATAAAGACTAAAACTAAATATATGAAAACTAAAACAAAATGTATGAAAACTAAAACTAAATGTTTGAAAACTAAATATATACAAACTAAAACAAAATGTATGGAAACTAAAACTGAATATATAAAATCTAAATATATGAAAACTAAAATTAAATATATTAAAACTAAAACAAGATATATGAAAACTAAAACTAAATATATGAAAACTAAAAGAAAATGTATGAAGACTAGAACAAAATATATGAAAATTAAATATATAAAAACTAATACAAAATGTTTGAAAACAAAAACTAAATATATGAACACTAAATATATAAAAACTAAAAGAAAATGTATGAAAACTAAAACTAAATATATGAAAACTAAAAGAAAATGTATTAAAACTAGAACAAAATATATCAAAATTAAATATATAAAAACTAAATGAAAATGTATGAATCTAAATCTAAATATATGAAAACTAAAACAAAATTTATGAAAACTAGAACGAAATATATGAAAATTAAATATATAAAAGCTGAAACTAAACCTTTCTGAAAAATTGAAACTGAACTAAAACTGGCAAACACACTCTGAAAACTAAAATGAAATCAAACCTCAACAGATTAAAAACTACATTCAGTCATAGAAAATAGAAAACGTGAATATAAATGTAAAATATAGATTATTCAATGAAAACTACACAAAGGAAGAAAATATACTGTTGAACTATAAAACAACAATAGCAAGAGAATATGTATAAAAACATTCAGGACAATGCGGCGTGAATGCGTCGGTGGACTTTAAGGTTACCAAACCGAGAAAAAGCTTTCCCACAGTCTTCACACCAGTACGGTTTCTCTCCAGTGTGAACACGTCGGTGTTTTAACATGTTAGCTCGAACGGTGAATGCTCTGTCACATTGATCGCATTCATATGG
>CM025844.1:10686683-10729531 GCA_014673565.1 Sebastes schlegelii
GGAGAGAGGAGAAGAGAGGAGTAAGAAGAGAGGAGGAGAGAGGAGAAGAGAGGAGTAAGAAGAGAGGAGGAGAGAGGAGAAGAGAGGAGAGAGGAGGAGGAGAGAGGAGGAGAGAGGAGAAGAGAGGAGTAAGAAGAGAGGAGGAGAGAGGAGAAGAGAGGAGAAGAGAGGAGAAGGAGGAGAGAGGAGAAGAGGAGAGGAGTAAGAAGAGAGGAGGAGAGAGGAGAAGAGAGGAGGAGGAGAGGAGAGAGGAGAAGAGAGGAGAGGAGGAGAGAGGAGAAGAGAGGAGGAGGAGAGGAGAGAGGAGAAGAGAGGAGGAGGAGAGGAGAGAGGAGGAGAGAGGAGGAGGAGAGGAGAGAGGAGGAGGGCTAGTTGTTGTTGTTGTTGTTTTGTTAGCTGAAGTGTGGAACCCGCACACACTCAGGTAAACACGTTAACAATGACGTCAACGTGAGTCTAGAGTTAGCACGCTGAGCTAGCTCCATGCTAACAGCTAGTTAGCCTGCTAGCTTCAGTTAGCCTGTTAGCTTTAGCCTGTTAGCTTCAGTTAGCCTGCTAGCTTCAGTTAGCCTGTTAGCTTTAGCCTGTTAGCTTCAGTTAGCCTGCTAGCTTCAGTTAGCCTGTTAGTTTTAGCCTGTTAGCTTCAGTTAGCCTGTTAGCTTTAGCCTGTTAGCTTCAGTTAGCCTGTTAGCTTCAGTTAGCCTGCTAGCTTCAGTTAGCCTGTTAGTTTTAGCCTGTTAGCTTCAGTTAGCCTGTTAGCTTTAGCCTGTTAGCTTCAGTTAGCCTGTTAGCTTCAGTTAGCCTGTTAGCTTCAGTTAGCCTGTTAGCTTTAGCCTGTTAGCTTCAGTTAGCCTGTTAGCTGTGTGTGTGTGTGTGTGTGTGTGTGTGTGTGTGTGTGTGAGCCTCCAGGTCCTTCGTGTTTAAAGCTAGCTGATGCTAATGGAGCTAGCAGAAGCTAACAGGCTGAATAACACTTTAATACGGTTTCTCTCTGCTGTTAGTCTGTTTGTTGTCGATGCTGTATATACTGTATATACTGTATATGCAGTATATGCTGTATATACTGTATATACTGTATATACTGTATATGCTGTATATGCTGTATATGCTGTATATACTGTATATGCTGTATGTGCTGTATATGCTGTATATGCTGTATATGCTGTATATACTGTATATGCTGTATATGCAGTATATGCTGTATATACTGTATGTACTGTATATACTGTATATACTGTATATGCTGTATATGCTGTATATGCTGTATATACTGTATGTACTGTATATACTGTATATGCTGTATATGCTGTATGTGCTGTATGTGCTGTATGTGCAGTATGTGCTGTATATGCTGTATGTGCTGTATGTGCTGTATGTGCTGTATATGCAGTATATGCTGTATATGCTGTATATGCTGTATGTGCTGTATGTGCTGTATGTGCTGTATGTGCTGTATATGCTGTATGTGCTGTATGTGCTGTATGTGCTGTATATGCAGTATATGCTGTATGTGCTGTATGTGCTGTATATGCTGTATATGCTGTATGTGCTGTATGTGCTGTATGTGCAGTATGTGCTGTATATGCTGTATGTGCTGTATGTGCTGTATGTGCTGTATATGCAGTATATGCTGTATATGCTGTATGTACTGTATGTGCTGTATATACTGTATATGCTGTATATGCTGTATATGCTGTATATGCAGTATATGCTGTATATGCTGTATATGCTGTATATGCTGTATGTACTGTATGTGCTGTATATACTGTATATGCTGTATATGCTGTATATGCTGTATATACTGTATGTACTGTATATACTGTATATGCTGTATATGCTGTATATGCTGTATGTACTGTATGTACTGTATATACTGTATATGCTGTATATGCTGTATATGCTGTATATACTGTATGTACTGTATATACTGTATGTGCTGTATGTGCTGTATGTGCTGTATGTGCTGTATGTGCAGTATGTGCTGTATGTGCAGTATATGCTGTATATACTGTATGTGCTGTATGTGCTGTATATGCAGTATATGCTGTATATGCTGTATGTGCTGTATGTGCTGTATGTACTGTATGTGCTGTATATACTGTATATGCTGTATATGCTGTATATGCTGTATATGCTGTATGTACTGTATGTACTGTATATACTGTATATGCTGTATATGCTGTATATACTGTATGTACTGTATATACTGTATATGCTGTATGTGCTGTATGTGCTGTATGTACTGTATGTACTGTATGTGCAGTATGTGCTGTATATGCAGTATGTGCTGTATATGCTGTATGTGCTGTATATGCTGTATGTACTGTATGTGCTGTATATACTGTATATGCTGTATATGCTGTATATGCTGTATATGCTGTATGTACTGTATGTACTGTATATACTGTATATGCTGTATATGCTGTATATACTGTATGTACTGTATATACTGTATATGCTGTATGTGCTGTATGTGCTGTATGTGCTGTATGTGCAGTATGTGCTGTATGTGCAGTATGTGCTGTATGTGCTGTATGTGCTGTATGTGCTGTATATGCAGTATATGCTGTATATGCTGTATATGCAGTATGTGCTGTATGTGCTGTATATACTGTATATGCTGTATATGCTGTATATGCTGTATATGCAGTATATGCTGTATATGCAGTATATGCAGTATATGCTGTATATGCTGTATATGCAGTATATGCAGTATATGCTGTATATGCTGTATATGCTGTATATGCAGTATATGCAGTATATGCAGTATATGCTGTATATGCTGTATGTGCTGTATGTGCTGTATGTACTGTATATGCAGTATATGCTGTATATGCAGTATATGCTGTATATGCTGTATATGCTGTATATACAGCATATACAGCATATGCTGTATATGCTGTATATGCAGTATATGCTGTATATGCTGTATATGCAGTATATGCTGTATATGCTGTATATGCTGTATATGCAGTATATGCTGTATATGCTGTATATACTGTATATGCTGTATATAGATATATATCCCCCTCTGCTGCTGAACGCTGCACCCCCACTGCAGGACTGATAAAGGGACATCTGATCTGATCTGAGGTTTCCATGGTAACATGGACCATGTTATCAGCACTACGTGGACGGGAGTGAAACCAGAGGACACGGCAGGACCTGAACATCTCCGTGTGAGTCCAGGACAACAGAGTCCAGCAGTCAGAGCGGAGACCAGCACCAGCACCAGGACCAGCACCAGCACCAGCACCAGGAGCCCGGTTCAGAAAGCAGCTTTAACAAACTGTGAGATGGAAAAGGTTTCGGCTCCAGAACAGCTGATCAGAGTTTGTTCCATCAAATGTGAGGATGAAGACAGCCTTCATCATCAATGGAGCTCCGATACTACGATTCACCATGGCAACAGGTAACTAAGAGACACAGCCTCCATCTGGATCCACGCAGAGATGGTAATGCACGGATACGCACACTAAATAAAACACTGATCACACTTTCTGAAACAGAGACCAGGACCAGGACCAGGAGCACTACAAGAGTGAAATGGACCAGGACCAGGACCAGGAGCACTACAAGAGTGAAATGGACCAGGACCATGACCAGGAGCACTACAAGAGCGAAATGGACCAGGACCAGGACCAGGAGCACTACAAGAGCGAAATGGACCAGGACCAGGAGCACTACAAGAGCGAAATGGACCAGGACCAGGACCAGGAGCACTACAAGAGCGAAATGGACCAGGACCAGGACCAGGACCAGGAGCACTACAAGAGCGAAATGGACCAGGACCAGGAGCACTACAAGAGCGAACCGGAGGAGGACCAGCTGGACTTCAGTAGAGCAGCAGCAGGCTCGTCTTCTGATCCCACCGATGTTCAGGTCAGTGTTCATGACTTCATGAAGACACTAAAGACACTAAAGACACTAAAGACACTAAAGACACGAGGACGAGTCAAGAACTGAATACATTTTATTTTGTAGTAATGTGACGTCATATCCGTCAATACGACCGCCGCTGAATGTTTTATATGAGAGGAGAGGACTGCGTCTCATCTCTTCAGAGACTAACGCTGCGCTACAGACGCTTCATATCCAGATCAATGACACACCTGAGTAAAGCATAGAAACAAGAATCTGTACACTAACCAGAGTCCTGGACTACGAAGCCAGTCCATCATACCCAGGGTATCTCCTCCGTACCCGGGGTATCTCCGCCGTACCCGGGGTATCTCCTTCATACCCGGGGTATCTCCGCCGTACCCGGGGTATCTCCGCCGTACCCGGGGTATCTCCGCCGTACCCGGGGTATCTCCGCCGTACCCAGGGTATCTTCTCTTTATCTGGCTTCACTAACTCTAACAACAGAGCTCTCGCTAAGCGGTCCTATGAAGCTGGTTATCAACTCTTTAAATCTACCCAGAGTTTCTCAGTCTGGCTGTGAAGCGTTCACGTGAACGGGGCGGTGTCTGCAGCATCTGACCAATCACAGACATGGACTACTCAATTTGCGAACGTCACATTACTCGCCCGTATGAGTTGGTGTTTTTACATGAACGTTTACATGAACAACGTGAGCTAATGTGGAGCGTCGTAGAGCTTGAAGGCAATAGCCAACGTCAATAAGTTCATTTGTTGATCCATAATTTAGCCAGCTGACGAGCAAAACATCTGATCGGCTGGTCCTCTCAGTCTCAACCAGGACTAACGTTACTGAGTCCGTCCTCTCAGTCTCAACCAGGACTAACGTTACTGAGTCTGTCCTCTCAGTCTCAACCAGGACTAACGTTACTGAGTCCGTCCTCTCAGTCTCAACCAGGACTAACGTTACTGAGTCTGTCCTCTCAGTCTCAACCAGGACTAACGTTACTGAGTCCGTCCTCTCAGTCTCAACCAGGACTAACGTTACTGAGTCTGTCCTCTCAGTCTCAACCAGGACTAACGTTACTAACTAACGTTACTGAGTCTGTCCTGAAGCAGCTCTGACTTTTGACAGTAGTGTTATAATATCAGTAATATGTAATGTGAGATATGATGTCACATCTCCCAGGTTCATGTAATGTAATGGAACTGCATATAAGGCCTGTGTTAATCCATACAGACTCTGCAGTTAACACTCAGTTAACACTGAGTTAAATAGTCACTTCTATTGCTATTGGATATATCCAGTTCTAGTAATCATTGGTCATGAAGTATTCTAGTTTATGGGAGGAGCAGAAGCCGTCTCACTGGAGAACAGGCTGAGCAACTCCGCTTTCTGCACCACAGTCTGCTGCTGCTGACCTGAGACTCAAACTTCAGCTTCAACTTTTAAGATGATGTTGACCTGAGTGTCGCACAGTAACGTTACAGACAGCAAACTATAACAATATTAATCAACAGGGAATATTTGGAGCTCGGGCAGCGAGCGTGAGCGCCGTAACCGGAGCAGCGCTTAAACTCTCGGTTATTAGGCAGCATGGACTTGTGTCATTAAAGCAGCACATTTCCTCCGTCATCAGAGGCTTCCCCCACACGTTGTGTCATGATGAGTCCACGAGTGCTGTTTTTATGCCTTGTGTGGACGGTGCAGACACGCCTATGTGTCCTCAGCGTCTCCGGGGGGACTTTTCAGCCATTTATCTCTTATAATTTGAGCTATTATGACTTTCTGCTAGTTGTTAACTAGTAGTGGTGTAACGGACAGTAGTTTATCTGTTCCATCATAGTGTGAATGCAGCTCAATATCGACCGATATTCAGTAAAAATGTGAGATCGGCATTAACGCTTTCTAGTCTCTGATCCCTGACGATGCTGGGGACATCAGATTAGTGTTGAATCCGGCAGGAGGAAAGCTAGTTAACGTTGGCAGCACCAGAGCTACCAGCTACCGTAATGAGGTTCTATTGATTATGATGTGTTCAGGCTCAATTCAGTAAAATTGAGTATTGGGTGAGGGTAAAATGTAATCTTGTAAAATGCAGTTGTTGGTGAGAAACTTGAATAAATCCAGTAGTTTGAAGGAGATGTTTCACAGTAATATAAATGAGATAATAGAGAGGGAATTATTTCCTGTTTAACTTCCTAACAATAGCTCTAAGCAGCTTGTAATACCTCTCCTCACCCCTCTGTCTGTGTGAGTGTAAATGTACGTCAAACTACAAAGATAGTAGGTATTCCACGTATTCCACATGCACTGACTGGTTTCTTCTTCCTGGAGGCGGGCCTTATGCGTGAGGGCCACCATGACGCTGTAAAAGCTGTGAATCTCTAAGACCATTTAGACAGATTCCTTCAGAGATATTAACGTTACATATTATTATGATAGGATTCCCTTAAAGAAACGTCATGAATGTGAGTTATTGGTCATTGAAAATGTTACATTTAAGTAAACTACCACAGTTTGATAATACAACAGTTAATTTATTATGTTCAACAAAAGTGAGTTCTCCTAAATGTTGAGACACCTCATATGTAGGCCGAACAGACATTTACCTGCTGATTACTGAGCACAAATATACTGTAGTAATGTAGCCTACTGAGGCCTCAAGAGCTATGGTGTAGCCACGCCTGTACCACCCAAAGATCAGATGCAGAATGAATTTTTAGATATAGCCTTACTAAAAGGAGTTACTATTGCTAAACGCCCGGCGCCTCTCACCCTGGACAACTGTGGTTCCAGAACCAGAGCTATGCGTGGAGGTTAGCCCAACTATATCTAGTTGGTACCGCTCCACCTCCCGCACCATCTCTGGTTCCTTCCCCGCCAGAGAGGTGACGTTCCCGATGCCGGGTATCCGCACGCCTAGATCCCTGCCTTTGCCTGCTGCCCGACTCGCATAGCACCCGACCTCAATCCCTATCCCTGGGTTAGAGACCCGGCCACCAGACATTCGCCGGCAAACTCCCCTTCCGGGTGTCCCTTGTCCGGGCGAGGTTACTTCGGTCCGTTTGGTTCATTTCATTGAGGTCCGGCCTCTCCCCTGAGGGAAGGCTTAATGGAAGGCTGCTGTAAATGCAGAGGTGAGAGGCTTCAACCCTGTGGCTTACAAACTGAAGTGTTGGAGGCTATTGTTACTCTTCTCCTATTAGGATGTTAATGAGGTGACTTCAGCCCCTCAGTTGAGTACTAGCTGTGTTAGAGTGTGTTCGGGATTTCTTAACCCAATAGCAAGCTTAACTGCTATTAGAACCAGAAAGGAAAAGAACTAACCACTAGTACAGACTGAAGCAATCCAAAAATCACAACTTACTATATGCTTGGCAAATCATGTGCAAATTAATTTTCAAAAATAAAAAATATGGAAAAATAAATAACTCAAACTTGATTATTTTGCATAAATATTGGAATAAAGTTGGTATTAGATAGCCTCACACGGGGCACCAATGTGTTGGGATTGGGTAGAACTAGCTTTGATTATTAGCAAATATCAAAAATTAATATAAATACAATTATTATTATATAACTGGAAAACAAGTTTCCAGGATTACTGGGTCTTACATTTCCCATAATGCAACTCCCATAATGGGGATGTTGTATGATAATTAATAAATGTCAGGGGGGCGTCTGTGGTGATCAATCAAATGTCTACAGAGGGACACGGCCCTGCAGTTGGTTGTCACAGTTAGTAGTGCATTAGTCAGACTGGAACATTGTGGGTTATGTTCCACTGACATGTTTTAATGTTCTTTATGGTTCTAGATAGGTCGCTCCACCATGGCATCTCAATGACTCTCTCATTGTCTCTCTCTGTATGTCTGTTGCTATAGAAACGGAGAGGAAGAAAGGGACTGATTCATCAGAGAGTTCACACTGGAGAGAAACTACACAGCTGTGATGAATGTGGGAAAACTTTCCCTTTTCCGTGTGCCCTTAAAATCCACCAACGCACTCACACTGGAGAGAAACCCTACAGCTGTGATGACTGTGGAGCAGCTTTTGCTCAATCAGGTCACCTGAAAATGCATCAACACAGTCACACTGGAGAGAAACCCTACAGCTGTGATGAATGTGGCGCAGCTTTCACGCGATCAGATATCCTAAGAGTCCATCGACTCAGTCACACTAAAGAGAAACCCTACAACTGTAATGTATGTGGGGCAGGTTTCACTCAGTTATATCGCCTGAAAATACATGAACGGCTTCACACTGGAGAGAAACCCTACGGCTGTGATGAATGTGGAGCAGCTTTCACAGCATCATTTAATCTGAAAGCACATCAACGCAGTCACACTGGAGAGAAACCCTACAGCTGTGATGAATGTGGGGCAGCTTTCACCAGATCAGGTTACTTGAAAAAACATCAACGCATTCACACTGGAGAGAAACCCTACAGCTGTGATGAATGTGGAGCAGCTTTCACAAGATCAGGTGACCTGAAAATACATCAACGCACTCACACTGGAGAGAAACCTTACAGCTGTGATGAATGTGGAGCAGCTTTCGCTCAGTCAGGTCACCTGAAAATGCATCAACGCACTCACACTGGAGAGAAACCCTACAGCTGTGATGAATGTGGAGCAGCTTTCACTAGATCAGGTGACCTAGAAAGACATCAAAGCATTCACACTCGAGAGAGACCCTACAGCTGTGATGAATGTGGAGCAGCTTTCGCTCAATCAGGTTACCTGAAAATGCATCAACGCACTCACACTGGAGAGAAACCCTACAGCTGTGATGACTGCGGAGCAGCTTTCGCTCAATCAGGTCACCTGAAAATGCATCAACGCACTCACACTGGAGAGAAACCCTACAGCTGTGATGACTGCGGAGCAGCTTTCAGTAGATCAGGTGACCTAGAAAGACATCAACGAATTCACACTGGAGAGAAACCCTTCAGCTGTGATGAATGTGGAGCAGCTTTCACTCAATCAGGTCACCTAGAAAGACATAAATGCATTCACACTGGAGAGAAACCGTACTGGTGTGACCTATGTGGGAAAACTTTTGGTTCTGGGAGTAAACTCAAAATCCACCAATACATTCACACTGGAGAGAAACCATACAGCTGTGATGAATGTCAGGCAGCTTTCACCACATCAGGCAAACTGAAATGCCATCAACGCACTCACACTGGTGAGAAACCCTACAGCTGTGATGAATGTGGGACAGCTTTCATTCAATCCTTTCACCTGAAAGTCCACCAACGCATTCACACTGGAGAGAAACCATACGAGTGTGACCAATGCGGTAAAGCTTTTTCTCGGAGTAGTTCTCTCAAAATCCACCAACGCATTCACACTGGCGAGAAACCGTACTGGTGTGAGCAATGTGGGAAAATGTTTTCTGATGATAGAAACTTTAAAGCCCACCTACTCACTCACACTGGAGAGAAACCATTCAGGTGTGACCAATGTGGTAAAAGTTTTTCTCGGGGTAGTTCCCTTAAACTTCACCAACGCATTCACACTGGAGAGAGACCATACTGTTGTGATCAATGTGATAAAGCTTTTTCTCACAGTGGTCACCTTAAAGCCCACCAACGCATTCACAATGGAGAGAAACCGTTCTGGTGTGACCAATGTGGTAAAACTTTTACTCGGTCTGATAGCCTTAAAGCCCACCAACACAGTCACCCTGAATTGTTGTGAACGTTTCTCAGAGCCCAGCTAGCTGTTTCCTCCTGCCTGCTCCCCATGCCCTGATAGCTGTGTTGTTATATTCTGAGCTTCTCTCCACATTAAAGGCTGACCAACAGTAACTTCATGTTCTTTTTTTTTTTTTTTAAAGTTATTTTTTGGGGGCATTTTTAAGTATTTATTGATAGGACAGTGGATAGAGTGTTGGAAAGGGGGAGAGAGAGAAATGACATGCGGAAAGGTCCACAGGCCGGATTCGAACCCGGGTCCACCCTTGCTAGGACTGAGCCTTGGCCATACATGGGCGCCCGCTCTACCGACTGAGCTAGCCAGGCGCCCGTAACTTCATGTTCTAAACAGCATTTGTGTTTTCGTGGCTACGACTACATACTTGGACCACCAGAAACTTCCCAGTGGGACTCCGTTATGAGGCTGAACTGTCAGAACATCTGGAGGAGTCTTCCAATCACAAGGAGGGAGAACCAATGACAAACCTTCCAAAATCTCTAAGGAAAATTGTGGTTTATTTCAACCTGATGTATTTTGCATGACTGCGTCCTTTGTTACTCTGTGGGTCACGCTAACTTTTCACCCAGCACCTCTGTTATAGAGGTTCAGGGAAACAAGGACTAGTGCAGAACATTGATATCAGGGACAGCTGCTCGAGCCTCCTACAACGACGAATCGGCTCTAGTGTGAAGAGCGAAAGATGAAAATAATAATTACGTTATTCCTTAATTGTTGAAACTTCTTCCAGAAACTCTACCTGACCTCTCAGGGCACTAAGTGATGAGACTCTGAATTTACAACCAGCCTGGTTAAGCTCACAGAGGAGAAACAACCATAAGACTTAGTACCCATCCTGACCAATTGAGGTGTTTATTGAATTATGGGTTAAAGGCCCTGACATCAGGTTCTTCCCAAAGACTCAGAGAAGAGGTGAAGACCAACCAGTAAGACACCATGAACCGATGATGAGAATCAGAATGAAACTAATTCTGCCATTAAAATGTACATTAGTTAATATGCTATGTTTAACTGATCATCTGAAAAGAACTGAAGTTTGTTGTACAGGTTGGAGCTCTCAAGCAGAACTAGAGAAACAATATGAATATACAAAGCAGGTTTTATGACCTCCTCCTCCTCCTCCTCGGTTTACGACCTGCACTGTATTCCTTTGGGTGGCTTCACACACAGTCACATTAACAGAGACGCATCCAAACTAAAGAAGACTAAATGAAACTGACATTTAATGCATATTCACGTGTACTATAATTGAAATGCTGAGCTAACATATGTTTTAATATCAGAAAGTTTGTTTAACATGTAAATGTTTGGGACAAGAAGGAAACTGAAATTAGAGGGACTCTACAGAAAGATGCACAGTCAGTCTCTAATCCCTCCCCCTGTTCATCTGTGGACCCTTCATGTCTTAGATTAGACATTCCTGTTAGAGGTCATATCCCCATCTGTTATACTGAACTACTTTACTTTATCTATGTCAGTCATTTTCAATTTATATAACTCAAATGCTCATGCTAGTAACAAATGAAGCTAAAGGTTGTAGATCAAAACCTTCCCTTTAAATTAATCACTTGGTTAGATCTCACCAGCCTACAGACATGTTATTTCTATATATGCGTATTGTAGGTCCCCAGAGATGTAAGTCCTATATATAGAATATATGTTTATAATCTACTTAAAGTGTATTACACCTTTTAACATTGTGTGTGAACTGTACACAAATGTACCCCTTTTTACTGTTACATGTGTGTACAGGTGTTTTACGTCGTCTAAGTTGAATTCTAACTATCATTTTGGTAACTTGTATCTCCCTGAGGTCCAGTCTCACAGACATGTCTGCTTCATGGCCCTTTTACCTCTTGCTCTCATCTGGACCGATCTGTGCCGCATGTTGAGATCAATCATATCCAGTCATTTACTGTGTAATTAGTGCACATACACTGTATATATCTACATATATAGGTCTGGCTGTTGTAGCGTTTGTATAACTGCATGTTTTGATAACAAGGTTTGTCCATGTTGGGTAATTGATTAATTAATTTGAATTCAATTGATCAGGTTTTATTCAGTGGTTTATATCATATCGGTGTTTGGTACCGTTCTGCATCAGATAAAGCCCAAATGTCAAACAGGGAAGAATTCATTATGTGAAGTGAATTAATTAGTATCAATCCTGCAAAATAAGTTTAATCGAAAGATTAAATATATAAAAATATACAGAAACGACTCAAACTGAGTCGCCCCATTGGATCCAACAGATCCAGACAGAACCTGTTACCACTCCTGGTAACCAGAACAACCTCCCATCTGCACATCAGAAACCGTCAGGTGATATAGATACATTCTCAGATGTGAAAGAGTTTGATGATTGGGCTACTAAACAAGTTTAGAGTTTATTAATAAATAAAGTTTGTGTAAGAAATTGTTAGTTAATATCAGATATAAGAATAACAGGAATTCATCAGTAAGCCTTAAACTTAAATTAGGCTCATCCCTAAATTTAGAATATGAAACTGCTTCACAATCTTCCCTGTTGCTTCTTCAACTCTCCACTGATGAACGCTGCATTAATATCTAAAACTAAATTTAATTGATGCGCCTAGACGTCAAGCGACAAATTTAACGAAGAGATATGAGTCACTGAACTGACCTGGTCACATTTGATTTGTCTCTATTCATAAATGTTCATGGTTTCATTCATCCTTTATCATTCGGTTCCTTTTTCCTTTTGTTTGATCATTTATTCACTTATTTTCTGTTTAGTAGTTTAGTCACGTAGTTACTTAAATAAACATTTCATTTATAAAGAACTTGATTATTTGATGTGTGTGTTTATAAAACAACTCCAATGACTGTTCACTATGTTCAAGAACTCCATAGCTTCCCTGAGATTACGAGATCCAATGACTAATATCACATTTTGGGTGGCGTCCTAAATGGAATAATTGAATTGGATATAAGGTTTCATTCTGATATTAAAACTAATTGTGTATGACATCTGCAGCTGAGTGCCGTCACTCTCCTTCACCTTTTACAACAATTCAGGAGTTTATGATTAATCATTTTGAGTTATTAATTATAGATACATATTCTGATATTAATTAATGATGATTATTAATCTGCTCCATGCAATAAGGCTACACGCCCCCCCGGACATAGATACGGTCAAAAGCACCAAAAACAGAGAATGTGAGCCTTGAGTTTAGAATCATTTATTACAGATGTGTTCCCGTTATTGTTTTTATCTGCTTCAGTTGATTCGGTTCCATGAAGCCAACTCAACATAGTTCAAGCTCAGTTACTATGGCAACTGATTCTGGGAAACTAACCCGGCCCGGGGCAGGCTAACTGGAAGGCTAACTGGCAGGCTAACTGGCAGGCTAACTGGCAGGCTAAGAGTTCCTGTAACACTGACCCGACGGGAAAGCAATGATTTTACCTCTGATGTCGTATTATTTGACTTTATCAACCACTATCAGTTCAAAGATTAAAGTTTAAAGAAAATCAATTACATATATATACTTCAGTAGTCTGGGTGATGAAAAATAGGTCATAATATAATAAATATATAAACAAATATGGTCATAATATAATAAATATATATATATAAACTGGTCATAATATACCATTGGGTGAAAAATACTGAGTCAGAAAAAAAAGTTTTAAAAAATGTCAAAAAACTAAATTCCGAAAATTGTCAGAAAAATGTATGAAAAAAAAGAAAAATGTATGAAAAAAAGTTTTAAAAAATGTCAGAAGAAAATGTCAGAAAAAAGTTTTAAAAAGTCAAAAAAGAAATGTCAGAAAAAAAGTTTAAAAAAATGTCCGGAAAAAGTCAAAAAAAAAATCCGAAAAATGTCGGAAAAAAAGTTTTAAAAACTAAAAAACAAAATGTCAGAAAAATGTATGAAAAAAAGGAAAATGTCAGATTTGTTTTTTTTTAAAATGTCAGAAAAAAGTTTCAAAAAATGTCAGAAAAAAGTTTTAAAAGGTCAAAAAATAAATGTCCAAAAAAAAAGTTTTAAAAAATGTCTGTAAAATGTCCGAAAACAACTTTTAAAAAATGTCCGAAAAAAGTAAAAAAAAACAAAATTCCGAAAAATGTCGGAAAAAAAGTTTTAAAAAGTAAAAAACTAAATGTCAGAAAAATGTCAGAAAAAAAGAAAAATGTCAGAAAACAAGTTTTAAAAAATGTCAGAAAACAAGTTTTAAAAAGAAATGACCGAAAATAAAGTTTTAAAAAATGTCTGTAAATAATAAGTAAAAAATTTGTCGAAAAAATAGGTCATAATATAATGAATATATAAACAAATTGGTCATAATATAATATATATATATGCATATATATATTATATTGTCTTTAGAATTTTTGAATACCTTTACCTCTCCTGTGTTTCACTCTGTTTGCTGATGTTGCTGCTTTGACACCTGAATTTCCCTCCGGGGATTAATAAAGGTCCATCTTATCTTATCTTATCTTATCTTATATATATATATATATATAAATTGGTCATAACATATCATTGTGTGAAAAATTAGAAGTTTTTTTTTGTCTCTTTGTAGTTGTCTTTCGTCTCTTTGTAGTTGTCTTTCGTCTCTTTGTAGTTGGCCCCTGGGCCTGTAAGAATACAACCAGCTGTTATCATGTGACTGTGCTGGACTAGTGTCATGTGATGACAGCTGGAGAAGGTTAAGTGCTGAAGAAGGCCATGGGATATGGTCAAAAGCTCCACAAAGAGAGTTTAGAATGATTTATTCCAGATGTGTTCCCGTTATTGTTTTTATCTGCTTCATACATATTCTCTAGTTCTTATTGTTTCATAGTTAAAAATTCCGGAAAAACAAGTTTTAAAAAATGTCAGAAAAAAAAAAAAGAAAAAAGAAAAAGTCCAAAAAATGTCCTGAAAAAAAGTTAAAAAATCTGAAAATGTCAGATCAATAAGTTTTAAAAAATGTATGAAAAATGTATGAAAAAAGAAAAATGTCAGAAAAAAGGTTTTAAAAAATGTCAGAAAAAAAAGTTTAAAAGAATTCTCAGAAAAAAAATGTCAGAAAAAATGTCAGAATTTGTTTTTCCAAAAAATGTCAGAAAATAAGTTTTCAAAAAGTAAAAAACAAAATGTCAGAAAAATGTATGAAAAAAAGTTTAAAAAAATGTCTGAAAAAAGTTTTAAAAAGTCAAAAAAGAAATGTCAGAATTTTTTTTTTTTTTTAAATGTCTGTAAAATATCCGAAAACAAAAGTCAAAAAACTAAATTCCGAAAAATGTCGGAAAAAAGTTTTAAAAAGTAAAAAACAATATGTATGAAAAATGTATGAAAAAAAGAAAAACGTATGAAACATTTTTTTTTTTTTTTAAATGTCCGAAAAACAAGTTTTAAAAAATGTCAGAAAAAAAAAAAAAAAAAGAAAAAGTCTAAAAAATGTCCTGAAAAAAAGTAAAAAAGAAAATTGTCAGAAAAAAAAATCAGAAAATGTCAGATCAAAAAGTTTTAAAACATGTATGAAAAATGTATGAAAAAAAGAAAAATGTCAGAAAAAAGGTTTTAAAAAATGTCAGAAAAAAAAGTTTAAAAGAATTCTCAGAAAAAAAATGTCAGAAAAAATGACAGAATTTTTTTTTCCAAAAAATGTCAGAAAATAAGTTTTCAAAAAGTAAAAAACAAAATGTCAGAAAAATGTATGAAAAAAAGAAAAATGTATGAAAAAAGGTTTTTAAAAAATGGCAGAAAAAAAGTTTAAAAAAATGTCTGAAAAAAGTAAAAAAAAGTAAAAAAAACATATGTCAGAAAAATGTATGAAAAAAAGAAAAATGTCAGAAATAAAGTTTTTAAAAAATGTCAGAATTTTTTTTTAAAAAGTCAAAAAAAGAAATGTCAGAAAACAAGTTTTAAAAAATGTCAGAAAAAAGTTTAAAAAAAAAAATTCTGAAAAATGTCGGAAAAAAAGTAAAAAAATTGTCGGAAAAATGTTAAAAAAATAACTGGATTCAGCTGTTAGTTCATTTTACTACTTTTACATCATGATTTAAATGAGGGATATTGAGGTGTTCCTACTGGGAGGTTGATTAAGTTCCTCTGATTTACAGATACTCTTTATATATATATATATATATATATAGATGGCGGCAGCGTTACCGCAGCGCTGTCAGAAAAGCAGCCGAGTTTCGTCTCTTTGCTTCTAGACTGTTTGGTCAGATGACTCAGTTCAGTTCATGACTCCTCTTCTCTTTGCATCAGAAGGTAGACAATGACAGGGCGGAGTTGTGAGTAGGGATACCATACTGATCTAGATTCTGTGTTTCTATGCTTTATACATTATATACTGGAATCTAGTTTGTTGCTGCATTAAAGGTTTACGCTTGATTTATAATGCCTGTTCATTTTAAAGATATTTTACCGAGTTGCTGGCGTTCGATTTATTGTTCTATTAATAAATAATAATTCAGTAAATCTATATCTGTGTATTCATTTATTACATTTTGTTTTACAAAGTTAGAAACTCAAAGTTTAAGTCCAGTCTGATGTCACACACAACACAATGATCCAGTCACTTCTTCCTCGTGTCCAGCCGTCTTCTAGATCACGTCTTTCCGGCGGTCGGCGCCAGCGAGCGCAGCGGCGTTTGGTTCGGCCGGGTCATCTTTGGTACATCGTGGAGCTCGGCTACATCTCATGATGAGCTCCGTGGTTTGGGATTCGCCACACGCACACGCATCGGAAGTCGTTACTTTCCATTTCTTCATGGACGCCTTGCAGCGTCCTTCGCCGGCCCGCAGCCGGTTCAGTGTTTTCCGACACGCCCCCTTACTGGATTTCAGTTATTGATTGGACGCTGCACCGATCAGACTGATCTGATAACTTTACCTCTGAACATCACTGAGTTTCATTCCGGAGTGAAGACAGATCACAGATTAAACGTTTTATAGTTTAGTTGGTTTGATATGAGTTACATCATTTGACTTTTCTCTGAAACATTCAGCCTAATAAATAACTTCTACTATCAGAATATCAATAACTACAGACGCTTATAATGAATAAATAATATAAAGGTATTGATCCAGTTGAGATGGTTCCTGGTGCAGGACTCAGTCCAGGTAGAGATACAGACCAGCTGTTATTCATGTGCAGGTGTTTGTTCAACAGGTAACAGACTACAGAGAGGAACACTGCTGCTCTGCCACTGAGAACAACTGAGTGTCTTTATTAGTGTTATACAGTTCAGACATAAACTCCATCTAAGGTCTCTACAGCTGTTAAAGCCGACTGACAGCTGATCCAGCTGCGATCAGCTGATCACAGCTGGATCAGCTGATCGCTGCTGTCATCAGAGACGGACGTTGCTTCACGTGACGCTTCAGAGGAAACGACGTCTCTAAAAACATATTTCCTCGTGTCCTCTCTCCTCGAGTCGTTTCCTCGCCTCCTCCGCTCTCGTCTCACGTGGGCGGGACTAAGACGCGAGGAGAGGAACTAGCTCCATGCTAACCAGCCAGACCTGTATCAGCAGCTTCAACCGGAGCATCAGGAGAATTAGTCCGTGCTGTGTTCAGCAGTCAGAGTGGAGACCTGCTGGATCTCAGAGACCAGGACCAGGACCAGGACCAGGACCAGGAGCAGGAGCACTACAAGAGCAGAATGGAGGCCGACCAGGAGCAGCAGAACCCGGACCAGCGGAGCAACGAGGTCCCCAGTAGACCAGCAGCAGGCTCGTCCTCTGATCCCACCGATGTTCAGGTCAGTGTGCATGACGTCATGGCTTCATAACGACACCAAGAAGAGTCTGGGGGGGGGGGATTGATGGATTATATTCAGCAGAAGTATAAAACATTGTAAATTAAAAAGAAAATCCCACTAATCTGTGAGGGAAATGTCTTTATGCTTTGATTTCTGGGTTGCTGGATAATAAATGTAATCAATAATTGCTGCCAATGATCCTGATATATTTGACTTCAGGACGTCTCTGACTACAGACATGCTGAAAAATCAAACATTTTACTGGATTCATTTAGAGATTTTGAAGCGAGTTGAGATCTCTGGCCTGCTGAAGATAAACCCGGGACTGTTGGGGAGTTTCCTGAAATGAACTGAGACACACCTGCATCCGTTCTGATACCTCAACACACAGAGCGTGTAACCACAAACAAGTATCGCATGAGAAATGATGAAGCGAGTGAGTCGTACGTGCACCGTGCACCGCGGATTGAGGACTCTTAGAAGACTTCAGATGAGTTTTCTACGAGTCTCTGTGAGTCCCTCCCTCTCCTCCAACTCACATCATCGCATTTAATAATATCTTACAAATTATATTTCCAATCATTGACTTTTTTATATTTAGATATATTTACTAATTATGTCTGAGGTGTCTGCTTTGCTCTGTTTAATCTGTCAGACTATAGTCTACTATCAGAAGAGCCATTTTAGCCAGAAAACACAGTTTATAGTCTCAGTATATAGTATATCAGTCTAATGCAGTGAGGGCCAAAGAGACAACGTACTACGGAGTATTAGGGCCACAGTGAGGGAAAACACATCTGAGATTTACACAATAAAGTCATAACTTATCGAGAAAAAAAGTCGTAATATTACGAGATTAAAGTCACAATATTACGAGAAAAAAACGTCGTAATATTACGAGAATAAAAGTCGTAACTTTATGAGAAAAAAAGTCTTTGTAGTTGTCTTTGTCTATTTGGAATTGTCTTTGTGTCTTTGTTGTCATGTATTCCACGTCTCACTGACTCTCTCCCTTTATTATATCTGTCTGTTGCTATAGAAACGGAGAGGAAGAGGGGCACTCAAATGTCAGCACTGTGACAAATCCTGCACAACATCTGGATATTCAAAGATTCATCAGAGAGTTCACACTGGAGAGAAACTACACAGCTGTGACCAGTGTGAGAAAACTTTCAAACGCAAGAGTCACCTTAAAAGACATCAAAACGGTCACACTGGAGAGAAACCCCACAGCTGTGACCAATGTGGGAAAGGTTTTGCGAGAGCAAGTTCCCTAAAAATCCATTATGGCATTCACACTGGAGAGAAACCGTACAGCTGTGGTGAATGTGGAGCGGCGTTCCTTCACAAGAAAAACTTTGAAACACACCAACGCATTCACACGGGAGAAAAGCCGTACAGCTGTGATCAATGTGAGAAAGTTTTTGCCGCTCAAGGTGATTTCATAAAACACAAAAGTCTTCATACTGGAGAGAAACCGTTCAGCTGTGACGAGTGTGGAATGACTTTCGCAAGGCAAAATACTCTTACTCGTCACCGACGCATTCACACTGGAGAGAAACCGTACTGGTGTGACCTCTGTGGGAAAACCTTTTCCCGGGGGTTTGCCTTACAGGTCCACCGACGTCTTCACACCGGAGAGAAACCGTACTGGTGCGAACAGTGTGACAAGGCTTTCATTACATCAGCTTTACTTAAGAACCATGAACGTAAGCACACGGGAGAGAAACCGTACAGCTGTGACTAGTGTGGGAAAACCTTTTCTCACAGAGGAAGTGTTAGTGTCCACAAACGCGTCCACACGACATCGTCTTGAACAGTTTACAGAGCCGGGCTAACGTAGCAGATTCCTCCTGCCTCCTCCCTGATAGCTATGTTGTTATCTTTGTCTCTTTGTAGTTGTCTTTTGTCTCTTTGCATTTGTATTGTACTCTTTGTCTCTTTGTAGTAGTCTTTCATCTTTTTGTAGTTGTCTTTTGTACCTTTGTAGTTGGCATTTGGCTGATTGTGGTTGTCTTTTGTCTCTTTGTAGTTGTCTGTCGTCTCTTTGTAGTTGTCTTTCGTCTCTTTGTAGTTGACCCCTGGGCCTGTAAGAATACAACCAGCTGTTATCATGTGACTGTGCTGGACTAGCGTCATGTGATGACAGCTGGGGAAGGTTAAGTGCTGAAGAAGGCCATGGGATATGGTCAAAAGCTCCACAAAGAGAGTTTAGAATGATTTATTCCAGATGTGTTCCCGTTATTGTTTTTATCTGCTTCATACATATTCTCTTGTTCTTATTGTTTCATAGTTCAACATTATATGTTCCTCCTTTGTGTAGTTTTCAATCTTTATTTTACTTTCATTTTTTTTTTATTTTTAAATGAGGATATTTAGGTGTTTCTACTGGGAAGTTGATTCATTAATTTAGAAAAAAATCCAAAAAATAGTCTGAAAATGCCCGAAAAGTGTACAGAAATTGTCCGACAAATGTCTGTAAAATGTCCGAAAAACAAGTTTTAAAAAATGTCCGAAAAAAGTTTAAAAAAAAAAAAAGAAAAAGTCCAAAAAATGTCCTGAAAAAAAGTAAAAATGTCAGAAAAAAGGTTTTAAAAAATGTCAGAAAAAAAGTTTAAAAGAATTCTCAGAAAAAAATGTCAGAAAAAATGTATAAAAAAAGAAAAATGTCAGAAAAAAGGTTTAAAAAGTAAAAACCAAAATGTCAGAAAAATGTATGAAAAAAAGAAAAATGTATGAAAAAAAGTTTAAAAAAATGTCTGAAAAAAGTTTTAAAAAGTCAAAAAAGAAATGTCAGAACTTTTTTTTTTTTTTAAATGTCTGTAAAATATCCGAAAACAAAAGTCAAAAAACTAAATTCCGAAAAATGTCGGAAAAAAGTTTTAAAATGTAAAAAACAATATGTATGAAAAATGTATGAAAAAAAGAAAAACGTATGAAACGTATGAAATGTCCGAAAAACAAGTTTTAAAAAATGTCAGAAAAAAAAAGAAAAAGTCTAAAAAATGTCCTGAAAAAAAGTAAAAAAGAAAATTGTCAGAAAAAAAATCAGAAAATGTCAGATCAAAAAGTTTTAAAAAATGTATGAAAAATGTATGAAAAAAAGAAAAATGTCAGAAATAAAGTTTTAAAAAATGTCAGAAAAAATGTCAGAATTTTTTTTCTCCAAAAAATGTCAGAAAATAAGTTTTCAAAAAGTAAAAAACAAAATGTCAGAAAAATGTATGAAAAAAAGAAAAATGTATGAAAAAAGTTTTTTAAAAAATGTCAGAAAAAAAGTTTAAAAAAATGTCTGAAAAAAGTTTTAAAAAGTAAAAAAAACATATGTCAGAAAAATGTATGAAAAAAAGAAAAATGTCAGAAATAAAGTTTTTAAAAAATGTCAGAATTTTTTTTTTTTAAAAAGTAAAAAAAAGAAATGGCAAAAAACAAGTTTTAAAAAATGTCAGAAAAAAGTTAAAAAAAAAAAATTTCTGAAAAAATGTAAAAAAAAAAGTAAAAAAATTGTCAGAAAAATGTTAAAAAAATAACTGGATTCAGCTGTTAGTTCATTTTACTACTTTTACATCATGATTTAAATGAGGGATATTGAGGTGTTCCTACTGGGAGGTTGATTAAGTTCCTCTGATTTACAGATACTCTTTATATATATATATATATAGATGGCGGCAGCGTTACCGCAGCGCTGTCAGAAAAGCAGCCGAGTTTCGTCTCTTTGCTTCTAGACTGTTTGGTCAGATGACTCAGTTCAGTTCATGACTCCTCTTCTCTTTGCATCAGAAGGTAGACAATGACAGGGCGGAGTTGTGAGTAGGGATACCATACTGATCTAGATTCTGTGTTTCTATGCTTTATACATTATATACTGGAATCTAGTTTGTTGCTGCATTAAAGGTTTACGCTTGATTTATAATGCCTGTTCATTTTAAAGATATTTTACCGAGTTGCTGGCGTTCGATTTATTGTTCTATTAATAAATAATAATTCAGTAAATCTATGTCTGTGTATTCATTTATTACATTTTGTTTTACAAAGTTAGAAACTCAAAGTTTAAGTCCAGTCTGATGTCACACACAACACAATGATCCAGTCACTTCTTCCTCGTGTCCAGCCGTCTTCTAGATCACGTCTTTCCGGCGGTCGGCGCCAGCGAGCGCAGCGGCGTTTGGTTCGGCCGGGTCATCTTTGGTACATCGTGGAGCTCGGCTACATCTCATGATGAGCTCCGTGGTTTGGGATTCGCCACACGCACACGCATCGGAAGTCGTTACTTTCCATTTCTTCATGGACGCCTTGCAGCGTCCTTCGCCGGCCCGCAGCCGGTTCAGTGTGTTCCAGACAGCCCGAGCTTGATCTTAGCCGGTAGCGAGGCGTTCATCTCTCCATCCGTTGGGTTGTCTGGCTGCCACAGCTGTTCCACTGGTTCCTCCGTTCAGTAATCCTGGCATCAGTGCGCTCGGCTTTGGTGATGACTGCTGATGTCAGGGGGAGCGATGCCAGAGAGGCATAAAGGCAGTGTACGGGGTTGTTTGGATTAGGGATGCTCCGATACCCGATACTGTGCTCATGTACTCGTACTCGCAAAACAGCACTGATACCACTTCACGGGAGTGTGACGTTAACCTCTCTTCACCATCTTTCGGGTCCTATCGCACACGCTCACGCTCCACCTCCCCGACGGTGCGGGCGAGACGGGCCGATCCCAACTCAGCCGACGTGCGCCGGCCCTCATGTTCATCGCTCCACGGGGTTTTGCTTGCACCCTCTGACTCGCGCGTGCATTAGTCTCCTTGGTCCGTGTTTCAAGACGGGTCGGGTGGGTTGCCGACATCGCTGCAGACCCCTGGCTACTTTTATGTGGGCCGAGCCCCGCCCTGGGGGCACGATGACGCGGTCGGGGCGCACTGAGGACAGTCCACCCCGGTAACACTTTGTCCTCGGCCCGGGAAGCACCTTCACCCCGAGCCTTTCCAAGCCGACCTAGAGCCGGTGGCGGCGCACCGCCTCGCGTCGCTATACCGGAATCGCTCTACCGGCATCGCTCTACAGGCATCGTTCTACAGGCATCGCTCTACCGGCATCGCTCTGCATCAAATGACGTCGGCAGACGACCCCCAGACCTTCCTGGAGATGTTCGAGGCGACGGCCGTTACAGAACAGCTCACCTGCACTACAGAACAGCTCACCTACATACAGAACAGCTCACCTGCACTACAGAACAGCTCACCTGCACTACAGAACAGCTAACCTGCATACAGAACAGCTCACCTGCATACAGAACAGCTCACCTGCACTACAGAACAGCTGACCTGCACTACAGAACAGCTCACCTGCACTACAGAACAGTTCACCTACGTACAGAACAGCTCACCTGCACTACAGAACAGCTCACCTGCACTACAGAACAGCTCACCTGCACTACAGAACAGCTCACCTGTATTACAGAACAGTTCACCTGCACTACAGAACAGCTCACCTGCACTACAGAACAGCTCACCTGTATTACAGAACAGCTCACCTGCACTACAGAACAGCTCACCTGTATTACAGAACAGCTCACCTGCACTACAGAACAGCTCACCTGTATTACAGAACAGTTCACCTGCACTACAGAACAGCTCACCTGTATTACAGAACAGCTCACCTGCACTACAGAACAGCTCACCTGTATTACAGAACAGTTCACCTGCACTACAGAACAGCTCACCTGCACTACAGAACAGCTCACCTGTATTACAGAACAGCTCACCTGCACTACAGAACAGCTCACCTGTATTACAGAACAGCTCACCTGCACTACAGAACAGCTCACCTGTATTACAGAACAGTTCACCTGCACTACAGAACAGCTCACCTGCACTACAGAACAGCTCACCTGCACTACAGAACAGCTCACCTGCACTACACCACCTGGGTTTCTTTAGTAATATCTGGATGCAGTCATTGAAGGCAACCTGAAGCTGATGCATGCTGCCTTTTTAACCTACCTTTCTACCTTTCACCACAGGGGGGCAGTATAGAGGGGGTGCAATAGGCTCTAAAGAGACCTGTCTTAACATGGTCTGAACACAGGTAGAATGTTCTTGCCAACATGTCATCTTGAGTATATAATATAGGGCGCTGCCTGTACACGTCATCATCAGACATTTGATCTGTAATAAAGTGCCCCTGATATGTTATTTTATTATAAACACGTAGCGGTTGTCCTGATAGATAAAAAGCCAGAACGTTGGGGTCCCTATCTTCTTTTGTTCTGCAGAACATGACAACACTCTTTTGTGCATCGTATTGCACATCATATCTGACCCCGTACTCGGATTAGCTGTTGAAACCCGGCGCTGCTAGGAGAGACAACAGTCAGATCGTCAGCATACATAACATGGTTTAGCAGGGTGTTACCAATCATACAGCCTTGACTTTATCAACCACTATCAGTCCAAAGATTAAAGTTTATAGAAAATCAACTACATATATATACTTCAGTAATCTATGTGATGACAAATTGGTCATAATATAATAAATATATATATATAAATAGGTCATAATATAATAAATATATAAATATATATATAAATTGGTCATAATATAATAAATATAAATATAAAAATTGGTCATAATATAATATATATATATTATATATATGGTTTGGTCATAATATAATTATGATTGGTCATAATATAATTAATATATATATAAATTGGTCATAATATAATAAATATATATATAAATTGGTCATAATATAATAAATATATATATATAAATTGGTCATAATATAATAAATATATATATAAATTGGTCATAATATAATAAATATATATATAAATTGGTCATAATATAATAAATATAGATATATATATATAAATTGGTCATAATATAATAAATATATAAATATATATATAAATTGGTCACAATATAATAAATATATATATATAAATTGGTCATAATATAATAAATATATATATATAAATTGGTCATAATATAATAAATATATGTATATATAAATTGGTCATAATATAATAAATATATATATAAATTGGTCATAATATAATAAATATATATAATTGGTCATAATATAATAAATATATGTATATATAAATTGGTCATAATATAATAAATATATATATATAAATTGGTCATAATATATAAATATATATAAATTGGTCATAATATAATAAATATATATATAAATTGGTCATAATATAATAAATGTATATATAAATTGGTCATAATATAATAAATATATATAATAAATTGGTCATAATATAATAAATATATATAAATTGGTCATAATATAATAAATATATATATAAATTGGTCATATATAATAATATAGATATATATATAAATTGGTCATAATATAATAAATATATAAATATATATATAAATTGGTCATAATATAATAAATATATATATAAAATTGGTCATAATATAATAAATATATATATAAAATTGGTCATAATATAATAAATATATATAAATTGGTCATAATATAATAGATATATATAAAAAATTGGTCATAATATATATTAAATATATATAAATTGGTCAATATAATAAAATATATATATAAATTGGTCATAATATAATAAATATATATATATAAATTGGTCATAATATAATAAATATATGTATATATAAATTGGTCATAATATAATAAATATATATATAAATTGGTCATAATATAATAAATATATATATAAATTGGTCATAATATAATAAATATATGTATATATAAATTGGTCATAATATAATAAATATATATATATAAATTGGTCATAATATAAAATATATATATAAATTGGTCATATAAATAAATATATATATAAATTGGTCATAATATAATAAATGTATATTATAAATTGGTCATAATATAATAAATATATATATAAATTGGTCATAATATAATAAATATAATATATAAATTGGTCATAATATAATAAATATATATATAAATTGGTCATAATATAATAAATATAGATATATATATATAAATTGGTCATAATATAATAAATATATAAATATATATATAAATTGGTCATAATATAATAAATATATATATAAAATTGGTCATAATATAATAAATATATATATAAAAAATTGGTCATAATATAATAAAATATATATATAAATTGGTCATAATATAATAGATATATATATAAAAAATTGGTCATAATATAATATATAAATATATATATAAATTGGTCACAATATAATAAATATATATATATAAATTGGTCATAATATAATAAATATATATATATAAATTGGTCATAATATAATAAATATATATATAAATTGGTCATAATATAATAAATATATATATAAATTGGTCATAATATAATATATATATATATAAATTGGTCATAATATAATAGATATATATAAATTGGTCATAATATAATATAATAAATATATATATATTAATTGTTCATAATATATCATTGGGTGAACTGTCATCTGTAAAGCAACTACAGCTGTCAGATAAATGTAGTGGAGTAAACAGTAGAATATTCCCTCTGAGATGTAGTGGAGGAGAAGTAGGAAGTAGCGGGAAATGGAAATAGTCCAGTAAAGTATCTTGATGTACTAAAGTACTAAATGTACTGAGTTACATTCCAGCACTGAATCTGATCAGGTTAATGAATGCAGTCCTCTGTGCAGCTGTAGTTTCCCTCCTGACCGCCAGGTGGAGACGTTCTGTCCCTTTACGCTGAAGGTACACACCGGAAGTACTCGTAGCTTCCGGCGTGGCTGTGTGGCTGTGCGGCCGTTGGCGGGATCGTTGTTGTTGTTAGCTGCAGATCTTTGATCCGTCTGGAGCTCGAGCTGCAGGTGAGCCTTCACACACCCAGGTAAACACTAACAAGCGTCCTCTGAGCCGGAAGTCCAAGAGGAGAAGAAGAGAAGAAGAAATGAACCGAGTTAAACAAGCTAACAGCTAGTTAGCTCCATGCTAACAAGCTAACAGCTAGTTAGCTCCATGCTAACAAGCTAACAGAGAGTTAGCTCCATGCTAACAAGCTAACCGCTAGTTAGCTCCATGCTAACAAGCTAACAGAGAGTTAGCTCCATGCTAACAAGCTAACAGAGAGTTAGCTCCATGCTAACAAGCTAACCGCTAGTTAGCTCCATGCTAACAAGCTAACAGAGAGTTAGCTCCATGCTAATAAGCTAACAGAGAGTTAGCTCCATGCTAACAAGCTAACAGAGAGTTAGCTCCATGCTAACAAGCTAACCGCTAGTTAGCTCCATGCTAACAAGCTAACCGCTAGTTAGCTCCATGCTAACAGGCTAACCAGCTAGCTTTAGTACTTTATACTCTACTTTATACTCTACTACATCTCAGAGGTAACTGTAGTACTTTATACTCTACTGGTAGAGGTATTTATAGTACTTTATACTCTACTGGTAGAGGTAACTGTAGTACTTTATACTCTACTGGTAGAGGTAACTGTAGTACTTTATACTCTACTGGTAGAGGTAACTGTAGTACTTTATACTCTACTGGTAGAGGTAACTGTAGTACTTTATACTCTGCTAGTAGAGGTAACTATAGTACTTTATACTCTACTGGTAGAGGTAACTGTAGTACTTTATACTCTACTGGTAGAGGTATTTATAGTACTTTATACTCTACTGGTAGAGGTAACTGTAGTACTTTATACTCTACTGGTAGAGGTAACTGTAGTACTTTATACTCTGCTAGTAGAGGTAACTATAGTACTTTATACTCTACTGGTAGAGGTAACTATAGTACTTTATACTCTACTGGTAGAGGTAACTGTAGTACTTTATACTCTACTAGTAGAGGTAACTATAGTACTTTATACTCTACTGGTAGAGGTAACTGTAGTACTTTATACTCTACTAGTAGAGGTAACTATAGTACTTTATACTCTACTGGTAGAGGTAACTGTAGTACTTTATACTCTACTGGTAGAGGTAACTGTAGTACTTTATACTCTACTGGTAGAGGTAACTGTAGTACTTTATACTCTACTGGTAGAGGTATTTATAGTACTTTATACTCTACTAGTAGAGGTAACTATAGTACTTTATACTCTACTGGTAGAGGTATTTATAGTACTTTATACTCTACTGGTAGAGGTAACTGTAGTACTTTATACTCTACTGGTAGAGGTAACTGTAGTACTTTATACTCTACTGGTAGAGGTAACTATAGTACTTTATACTCTACTGGTAGAGGTAACTGTAGTACTTTATACTCTACTAGTAGAGGTAACTATAGTACTTTATACTCTACTGGTAGAGGTATTTATAGTACTTTATACTCTACTGGTCGAGGTAACTATAGTACTTTATACTCTACTGGTAGAGGTAACTATAGTACTTTATACTCTACTGGTAGAGGTAACTGTAGTACTTTATACTCTACTAGTAGAGGTAACTATAGTACTTTATACTCTACTACATCTCAGAGGTAACTATAGTACTTTATACTCTACTACATCTCAGAGGTACACGTTGTACTTTATACTCTACTGGTAGAGGTAACTATAGTACTTTATACTCTACTAGTAGAGGTATTTATAGTACTTTATACTCTACTAGTAGAGGTAACTATAATACTTTATACTCTACTACATCTCAGAGGTACACGTTGTACTTTATACTCTACTAGTAGAGGTAACTATAGTACTTTATACTCTACTGGTAGAGGTAACTGTAGTACTTTATACTCTACTAGTAGAGGTAACTATAGTACTTTATACTCTACTAGTAGAGGTAACTATAGTACTTTATACTCTACTAGTAGAGGTAACTATAGTACTTTATACTCTACTGGTAGAGGTATTTATAGTACTTTATACTCTACTGGTCGAGGTAACTATAGTACTTTATACTCTACTGGTAGAGGTAACTGTAGTACTTTATACTCTACTGGTAGAGGTAACTGTAGTACTTTATACTCTACTGGTAGAGGTAACTATAGTACTTTATACTCTACTACATCTCAGAGGTAACTATAGTACTTTATACTCTACTACATCTCAGAGGTACACGTTGTACTTTATACTCTACTGGTAGAGGTAACTATAGTACTTTATACTCTACTAGTAGAGGTATTTATAGTACTTTATACTCTACTAGTAGAGGTAACTATAATACTTTATACTCTACTACATCTCAGAGGTACACGTTGTACTTTATACTCTACTAGTAGAGGTAACTATAGTACTTTATACTCTACCAGTAGAGGTATTTATAGTACTTTATACTCTACTGGTCGAGGTAACTATAGTACTTTATACTCTACTAGTAGAGGTAACTATAGTACTTTACTCTACTAGTAGAGGTAACTATAGTACTTTATACTCTACTGGTCGAGGTAACTATAGTACTTTATACTCTACTAGTAGAGGTAACTGTAGTACTTTATACTCTGCTAGTAGAGGTAACTATAGTACTTTATACTCTACTGGTAGAGGTAACTATAGTACTTTATACTCTACTGGTAGAGGTAACTGTAGTACTTTATACTCTACTAGTAGAGGTAACTATAGTACTTTATACTCTACTGGTAGAGGTAACTGTAGTACTTTATACTCTACTAGTAGAGGTAACTATAGTACTTTATACTCTACTGGTAGAGGTAACTATAGTACTTTATACTCTACTGGTAGAGGTAACTGTAGTACTTTATACTCTACTAGTAGAGGTAACTATAGTACTTTATACTCTACTGGTAGAGGTATTTATAGTACTTTATACTCTACTAGTAGAGGTAACTATAGTACTTTATACTCTACTGGTAGAGGTATTTATAGTACTTTATACTCTACTGGTCGAGGTAACTGTAGTACTTTATACTCTACTGGTAGAGGTAACTGTAGTACTTTATACTCTACTGGTAGAGGTAACTGTAGTACTTTATACTCTACTGGTAGAGGTAACTATAGTACTTTATACTCTACTGGTAGAGGTAACTGTAGTACTTTATACTCTACTAGTAGAGGTAACTATAGTACTTTATACTCTACTGGTAGAGGTATTTATAGTACTTTATACTCTACTGGTCGAGGTAACTATAGTACTTTATACTCTACTGGTAGAGGTAACTATAGTACTTTATACTCTACTGGTAGAGGTAACTGTAGTACTTTATACTCTACTAGTAGAGGTAACTATAGTACTTTATACTCTACTACATCTCAGAGGTAACTATAGTACTTTATACTCTACTACATCTCAGAGGTACACGTTGTACTTTATACTCTACTGGTAGAGGTAACTATAGTACTTTATACTCTACTAGTAGAGGTATTTATAGTACTTTATACTCTACTAGTAGAGGTAACTATAATACTTTATACTCTACTACATCTCAGAGGTACACGTTGTACTTTATACTCTACTAGTAGAGGTAACTATAGTACTTTATACTCTACTGGTAGAGGTAACTGTAGTACTTTATACTCTACTAGTAGAGGTAACTATAGTACTTTATACTCTACTAGTAGAGGTAACTATAGTACTTTATACTCTACTAGTAGAGGTAACTATAGTACTTTATACTCTACTGGTAGAGGTATTTATAGTACTTTATACTCTACTGGTCGAGGTAACTATAGTACTTTATACTCTACTGGTAGAGGTAACTGTAGTACTTTATACTCTACTGGTAGAGGTAACTGTAGTACTTTATACTCTACTGGTAGAGGTAACTATAGTACTTTATACTCTACTGGTAGAGGTAACTGTAGTACTTTATACTCTACTGGTCGAGGTAACTATAGTACTTTATACTCTACTAGTAGAGGTAACTATAGTACTTTATACTCTACTGGTAGAGGTAACTGTAGTACTTTATACTCTACTAGTAGAGGTAACTATAGTACTTTATACTCTACTACATCTCAGAGGTAACTATAGTACTTTATACTCTACTACATCTCAGAGGTACACGTTGTACTTTATACTCTTTTGGTAGAGGTAACTATAGTACTTTATACTCTACTAGTAGAGGTATTTATAGTACTTTATACTCTACTAGTAGAGGTAACTATAATACTTTATACTCTACTACATCTCAGAGGTACACGTTGTACTTTATACTCTACTAGTAGAGGTAACTATAGTACTTTATACTCTACCAGTAGAGGTATTTATAGTACTTTATACTCTACTAGTAGAGGTAACTATAGTACTTTACTCTACTAGTAGAGGTAACTATAGTACTTTATACTCTACTGGTCGAGGTAACTATAGTACTTTATACTCTACTAGTAGAGGTAACTATAGTACTTTATACTCTACTAGTAGAGGTAACTATAGTACTTTATACTCTACTGGTCGAGGTAACTATAGTACTTTATACTCTACTGGTACTACTAGTACTACTGTAGTACTTGTGTTTTCAGTCCAATGGGAGACAGCGATGACGAGTTCGACCGGAGGAGGCGGGACAAGTTCAGGAGAGAGAGGAGCGACATGGAGCGGTCGAGAGAGAGGGAGGAGAGGAGGAGGGACGACTGGCCGGACAGGTACGAGCTCACCTGACCACGCAGGTAACCCCGACACGTCGGTGTGAGGCGTTAACGTGTGTGTGTGTGTGTGTGTGTGTTCAGGGACTGGGACCGCGGCAGAGAGAGGAGGCGGGACTACGACCGTGGTCGCAGAGAGCGCTTCTCTCCGCCCAGACACATCAGCCCTCAGCACAAACGCATGAGGAGAGACTGGTGAGTGAGAGGGTGAGTGATGTCATCATTTTACCTACCAACACGCCACACGTCTTCATTCTGTCCCGTCATGTCTGACATGTGCAGGGACGACCACCGCGGGGAGCCGTACCGCTACGACATGCCGTACGGAGGAGGAGGAGGAGGGGGAGGAGGAGGAGGCGGGGCTCCGTTTCCGGGGGTGGGGCCTCAGGGCTGGCACCCCGACCTCCCTCACCTTCACCCTCACCACGGAGGTCACCCGCTGCAGGGCAGGTGAGCTCAATAACAACCCGTGATGCAGCCGTGTTACGACTTTGTTTCTCGTAAAGTTCTGACTTCATTCCCGTTTTATTACGACTTTGTTTCAGGGAGTGATAATTTAAATAAAGTGTCTCTCTCAGGTTGGGGATGGTGGATCCAGATCTCCCTCCTCCTGGTCCTCCCACCATGAGGAGCTTTAAGGTGAGTCCAGCAGCAGCAGCGTGGCTTTAGAGGTGCTCCATGTGTCTCTTTATTAATAATAATAATAATAATAATGATGATGTCTGTGTGTCTGCAGGAGTTTCTGTTGAACATGGAGGACAGTGTTGACGAGACGGAGTCGGTGAAGCGCTACAATCAGTACAAACTGGACTTCAGACGCCAGCAGCTGCAGGACTTCTTCCTCCAACACAAGGACCAGGAGTGGTTCCGCTCCAAGTACCATCCCGATGACATCACGGCGAGGAAGGCGGAGTCTCTGGCCGCCCTCAAAACCGTCTGGGCGTCTTCCTCTTCCTGCTGGACAACAACTGGCTGGGATAACATGTCGCTGGACATGGAGCACGCCCCCGCCATCATCAAGCTGCTGGACGCAGGTAGAGACAGACGGGCTAGTGAGACGGGATAAAACCGAGCGGGGAGACGAGATAATACTGAGGGAGACGAGATAATACTGAGGGAGACGAGGTAATACTGAGGGAGACGAGATAATACTGAGGGAGACGAGGTAATACTGAGGGAGACGAGGTAATACTGAGGGAGACGAGATAATACTGAGGGAGACGAGATAATACTGAGGGAGACGGGGTAATACTGAGGGAGGACGAGGTAATACTGAGGGAGACGGGGTAATACTGAGGGAGACGGGGTAATACTGAGGAGACGAGGTAATACTGAGGGAGACGAGATAATACTGAGGGAGACGGGGTAATACTGAGGGAGACGGGATAATACTGAGGGAGACGAGGTAATACTGAGGGAGACGAGGTAATACTGAGGGAGACGAGGTAATACTGAGGGAGACGAGATAATACTGAGGGAGACGGGTAATACTGAGGGAGACGGGGTAATACTGAGGGAGACGAGATAATACTGAGGGAGACGAGGTAATACTGAGGGAGACGAGGTAATACTGAGGGAGACGAGGTAATACTGAGGGAGACGGGGTAATACTGAGGGAGACGAGGTAATACTGAGGGAGACGGGGTAATACTGAGGGAGACGAGGTAATACTGAGGGAGACGAGGTAATACTGAGGGAGACGGGGTAATACTGAGGGAGACGAGGTAATACTGAGGGAGACGAGATAATACTGAGGGAGACGAGATAATACTGAGGGAGACGAGATAATACTGAGGGAGACGAGGTAATACTGAGGGAGACGGGATAATACTGAGGGAGACGGGGTAATACTGAGGGAGACGAGGTAATACTGAGGGAGACGGGGTAATACTGAGGGAGACGAGGTAATACTGAGGGAGACGGGGTAATACTGAGGGAGACGAGGTAATACTGAGGGAGACGAGATAATACTGAGGGAGACGGGGTAATACTGAGGGAGACGAGTAATACTGAGGGAGACGAGGTAATACTGAGGGAGACGGTAATACTGAGGGAGACGAGATAATACTGAGGGAGACGAGGTAATACTGAGGGAGACGGGATAATACTGAGGGAGACGGGGTAATACTGAGGGAGACGGTAATACTGAGGGAGACGGGTAATACTGAGGGAGACGAGTAATACTGAGGGAGACGGTAATACTGAGGGAGACGAGGTAATACTGAGGGAGACGGGAATACTGAGGGAGACGAGTAATACTGAGGGAGACGGGTAATACTGAGGGAGACGAGGTAATACTGAGGGAGACGGGTAATACTGAGGGAGACGGGGTAATACTGAGGGAGACGAGGTAATACTGAGGGAGACGGGGTAATACTGAGGGAGACGGTAATACTGAGGGAGACGGTAATACTGAGGGAGACGGGTAATACTGAGGGAGACGGGGTAATACTGAGGGAGACGAGTAATACTGAGGGAGACGGGGTAATACTGAGGGAGACGAGATAATACTGAGGGAGACGGATAATACTGAGGGAGACGAGTAATACTGAGGGAGACGGGTAATAACTGAGGGAGACGGGGATAATACTGAGGGAGACGGATAATACTGAGGGAGACGGGTAATACTGAGGGAGACGAGATAATACTGAGGGAGACGGATAATACTGAGGGAGACGAGATAATACTGAGGGAGACGGGGTAATACTGAGGGAGACGGATAATACTGAGGGAGACGGGGTAATACTGAGGAACTAATACTGAGGGAGACGGATAATACTGAGGGAGACGAGTAATACTGAGGGAGACGAGATAATACTGAGGGAGACGGGATAATACTGAGGGAGACGGTAATACTGAGGGAGACGGGTAATACTGAGGGAGAGGGGTAATACTGAGGGAGACGGGATAATACTGAGGGAGACGGGGTAATACTGAGGGAGACGAGATAATACTGAGGGAGGTAATACTGAGGGAGACGGGTAATACTGAGGGACGAGATAATACTGAGGGAGACGGGGAATACTGAGGGAGACGAGATAATACTGAGGGAGACGGGTAAACTGAGGGAGCGAGGGGGGGAGAATAGGGAGAGGAGGGAGACGAGATAATACGGGGGGGGATAATACTGAGGGAGACGGGTAATACTGAGGGAGACGGGATAATACTGAGGGAGACGAGGTAATACTGAGGGAGACGAGATAATACTGAGGGAGACGGGGTAATACTGAGGGAGACGGGGTATGTAAAACTTCCTGCTGTCACCATGCTTGCAGGGGTTTCTGGGTAACGAAGTCTAACTCTCCTGTCTTCCTCTGCAGCGGTGATAAAGATGGAGGGAGGTACGGACCTTGACCTGCAGGTCCTTGAGGTACCGACCGCCGCTGCGGCGTCCGGCGGTGAGGCGACCACCAGCAGCAGTGGAGCAGCAGCAGGAAGTGGTGGCGGTGGCGAGAAGAGTCAGGGAGATCCTAGCGGAGATAACGTCAGCGGTCAGAGCGGCTCAGAGTCGACGGCGAGTCGGACAGAGGAGACGACCGGCGAGGAGACGGGCGAGACGAAAGACGCCGATAAGGTCAGAACATCTTCGGTAGCTATAGACGGCTGGTCGCCGCGTGACGGAGCCACTCAAACCCCAACGCTCTGTTTCCTCTTCTCTCTCAGGGCTGTGACGAGGACGCCACGCAGAACGGAGAGAAGGACAAAGATGAAGGAGAAGAAGAGGGAGAGGAAGGGGAGGAGGAGGACGAGGAGGAGGAGAAGAAGGATGAAGAGGAGGAGGAGAAGACGGCGGCGAAGAAAGTGAGTTCTCGTTGTGCTGACAGACCGACTGATGACGGTGCTGGTGTTAACCCCTCCCCTTCCTCTCAGGGCAGGAAGAGGAAACGCAGCGTGTCGGTCGACAGCGGCGAGGGCAGCGCCTCCGACTCTGACTCCTCCCACTCTGACGGAGAGAAGGAGGAAGACGAGGAAAAGGAGGAAGAGGAGGAGGACAGAGAGGACGGTAGGAACAGATTTATGATGTGCTTCACAGTGATGACAGCGGTCTCGGTGTAACCGTCGGTGTTTGTGTGTCAGAGCGCCGTAAAGAGCGAGGGAAGGAGAGAGGGAAGGAGAGAGGGAAGGAGAGAGTGAAGGAGAGAGGGAAGGAGCGAGAGAAGGAGGCACCGGCGAAGCCCCGCCCCCTCCACCTCACCACCTCCTTGTTCATCAGAAGCATCCCGCCAGAGGTGTCCAAGGAGGAGATCACTGCTGTAAGAGCACACACACACACACACACACACACACACACCTGTAGAGACTCACCTGTACCGACCTGTTGGGTGTTTGTAGTTGTGTCGCAGGTACTCTGGCTTCCTGCGGGTGGCGCTGTCGGACCCTCAGCCTGAGAGGAGGTGAGAATCCTCCTTCATGTTTACCGCTGATTAGGAACTGTTGCTAACATGCTAACACGCTAAACTCAGATGGTTAACGTTGTGTGTGTGTGTGTGTGTGTGTGTGTGTGTGTGTGTGTGTGTGTGTGTGTGTGTGTGTGTGTGTGTGTGTGTGTGTGTGTGTGTGTGTGTGTGTGTGTGTGTGTGTGTGTGTGTGTGTGTGTGTGTGTGTGTGTGTGTCAGGTTCTTCAGGCGCTGCTGGGTGACCTTTGACCGCAGCGTGAACATAAAGGAGACGTGCTGGAACCTGCAGAACATCCGGGTAAACTCACCCTGACGTTCCCTGTACCTCCTGAGAACCACTCAGCTTTGTGACGATGCTTTTTAAAGAGTTCTTCTCTGTTCTCAGTGTTCTCCTGTTATATCTGACGTTCTCTGTGTTCTCCTGTTATATCTGACGTTCCCTCAGTGTTCTCCTGTTATATCTGACGTTCTCTCTCAGTGTTCTCCTGTTATATCTGACGTTCTCTGTGTTCTCCTGTTATATCTGACGTTCCCTCAGTGTTCTCCTGTTATATCTGACGTTCTCTCTCAGTGTTCTCCTGTTATATCTGACGTTCTCTGTGTTCTCCTGTTATATCTGACGTTCCCTCAGTGTTCTCCTGTTATATCTGACGTTCTCTCTCAGTGTTCTCCTGTTATATCTGACGTTCTCTGTGTTCTCCTGTTATATCTGACGTTCTCGGTGTTCTCCTGTTATATCTGACGTTCTCGGTGTTCTCCTGTTATATCTGACGTTCTCTCTCAGTGTTCTCCTGTTATATCTGACGTTCCCTCTCAGTGTTCTCCTGTTATATCTGACGTTCCCTCAGTGTTCTCCTGTTATATCTGACGTTCTCTCTCAGTGTTCTCCTGTTATATCTGACGTTCTCTGTGTTCTCCTGTTATATCTGACGTTCCCTCTCAGTGTTCTCCTGTTATATCTGACGTTCCCTCTCAGTGTTCTCCTGTTATATCTGACGTTCCCTCTCAGTGTTCTCCTGTTATATCTGACGTTCCCTCAGTGTTCTCCTTATCGGACGTTCCTCTCAGTGTTCTCCTGTTATATCTGACGTTCTCTCTCGTGTTCTCCTGTTATATCTGACGTTCCCTCTCAGTGTTCTCCTGTTATATCTGACGTTCTCTCTCGGTGTTCTCCTGTTATATCTGACGTTCCCTCTCGGTGTTCTCCTGTTATATCTGACGTTCTCAGTGTTCTCCTGTTATATCTGACGTTCTCTCTGTGTTCTCCTGTTATATCTGACGTTCTCTGTGTTCTCCTGTTATATCTGACGTTCCCTCTCAGTGTTCTCCTGTTATATCTGACGTTCCCTCTCAGTGTTCTCCTGTTATATCTGACGTTCCCTCTCAGTGTTCTCCTGTTATATCTGACGTTCCCTCTCAGTGTTCTCCTGTTATATCTGACGTTCTCTCTCAGTGTTCTCCTGTTATATCTGACGTTCTCTCTCAGTGTTCTCCTGTTATATCTGACGTTCCCTCTCAGTGTTCTCCTGTTATATCTGACGTTCCCTCTCGGTGTTCTCCTGTTATATCTGACGTTCTCTCTCGGTGTTCTCCTGTTATATCTGACGTTCTCTCTCGGTGTTCTCCTGTTATATCTGACGTTCCCTCTCAGTGTTCTCCTGTTATATCTGACGTTCCCTCTCAGTGTTCTCCTGTTATATCTGACGTTCTCTCTCAGTGTTCTCCTGTTATATCTGACGTTCTCTCTCAGTGTTCTCCTGTTATATCTGACGTTCCCTCTCGGTGTTCTCCTGTTATATCTGACGTTCTCTCTCGGTGTTCTCCTGTTATATCTGACGTTCCCTCTCAGTGTTCTCCTGTTATATCTGACGTTCTCAGTGTTCTCCTGTTATATCTGACGTTCCCTCAGTGTTCTCCTGTTATATCTGACGTTCCCTCTCAGTGTTCTCCTGTTATATCTGACGTTCTCTCTCAGTGTTCTCCCGTTATATCTGACGTTCCCTCTCAGTGTTCTCCTGTTATATCTGACGTTCCCTCAGTGTTCTCCTGTTATATCTGACGTTCTCTCTCAGTGTTCTCCCGTTATATCTGACGTTCCCTCTCAGTGTTCTCCTGTTATATCTGACGTTCCCTCTCAGTGTTCTCCTGTTATATCTGACGTTCCCTCAGTGTTCTCCTGTTATATCTGACGTTCCCTCTCAGTGTTCTCCTGTTATAGCTGACATTCCCTCAGTGTTCTCCTGTTATATCTGACGTTCTCTCTCAGTGTTCTCCTGTTATATCTGACGTTCTCTCTCAGTGTTCTCCTGTTATATCTGACGTTCTCTCTCAGTGTTCTCCTGTTATATCTGACGTTCCCTCTCAGTGTTCTCCTGTTATATCTGACGTTCTCAGTGTTCTCCTGTTATAGCTGACGTTCCCTCAGTGTTCTCCTGTTATATCTGACGTTCTCTCTCAGTGTTCTCCTGTTATATCTGACGTTCCCTCTCAGTGTTCTCCTGTTATATCTGACGTTCTCTCTCAGTGTTCTCCTGTTATATCTGACGTTCTCTCTCGGTGTTCTCCTGTTATATCTGACGTTCTCTCTCAGTGTTCTCCTGTTATATCTGACGTTCCCTCTCAGTGTTCTCCTGTTATATCTGACGTTCCCTCTCAGTGTTCTCCTGTTATATCTGACGTTCTCAGTGTTCTCCTGTTATATCTGACGTTCTCAGTGTTCTCCTGTTATAGCTGACGTTCCCTCAGTGTTCTCCTGTTATATCTGACGTTCTCTCTGTTCTCTCTGTCAGCTCAGAGACTGTGAACTGTCTCCGGTGGTCAACAGAGATCTGTGTCGACGCGTCCGCACCGTTAACGGCCTGACGCACCACAAACCGGTGGTGAGGAACGACATCCGCCTGTCGGCCCGACTCGTCCACAGTCTGGACCAGAGAGGGGAGCTGTGGGCCGGACAGGTAGGCTTATGTCACGCCACGTCACGTCAGGTCACGCCACGTCACGTCAGGTTCAAGGTCAGAGGACTTTAATAAGTATCGTCTTTATCGTATTTAGCCTTTCTAAGAGGTAAGCTGTTCTATCGCCGTCTTCACCAGACTCCATTCATAAAACCAGTAATTTAAGCTCTCAGAACACGGGGAGCTGTGAGTCGCCGGTCTACCGCTGCATCCGTCGGTTAGTTTGTCACCAAAGTCACACAATAACACAAACTCACCGAGGTGAGTGGGAAAATTAGTGTTTTTGTGAGTGTACGCTACATTTAGAATATTTTCACCTCTTTACCTCGCCGTCAGACGGCCCTCCGCCTCGCCGTCAGACGGCCCTCCGCCTCGCCGTCAGACGGACATCCGCCTCGCCGTCAGACGGACCTCCGCCTCGCCGTCAGACGGACCTCCGCCTCGCCGTCAGACGGACCTCCGCCTCGCCGTCAGACGGCCCTCTCCCTCGCCGTCAGACAGCCCTTTACCTCGCTCTTTGTGACGGGGAACTGAAGCCGTTCTATATCTCTCTTCAAAGCCACCAGACTCCATTCATAAAACAGTCATTTTACTATATTTTAGTTTTAGCTTGTTCTCAGCAACAAGGCGGTGTAACGATTGAAAATGGCGCCTCGCTGCGACATGAAAGACTCGTTGTTGACTGTGTGTGTGTGTGTGTGTGCGTGTGTGTGCGTGTGTGTGTGTGTGTGCTGCAGATGGAGACCAACCCGGTCCTGAAGAACATCACCGACTACCTGATAGAGGAGGTGAGCGCCGAGGAAGAGGAGCTGATCGGTGCCTCGGGGGGCAACGTTGACGACGCCCCCGCCTCCTCCTCTGATGTCGCCGTGGAGACGGACGACAAGCTGCTGAAGGTAGGAGGAGCTCCGTCTGTGTGTTAATGTGTGTGTGTGTATACACGTGTTAATGTGTTAGTGTGTGTGTGCAGGTGCTGGACAGACTGCTGCTCTACCTGCGTCTGGTTCACTCCGTCGACTACTATAACTTCTGTGAGTATCCGGCGGAGGACGAGATGCCTCACCGCTGTGGGCTGATCCACGTACGAGGACCGCTACCTGTCGCCAAGATCACCACCGCCGAGGGTACGCACACACACACTGATACACAACGCATCATCATTGTTTAAAGTGTGTGTGTGTGTGGTTGCCGGTGAAGTCATGCTGTCTCTGTTCTCTGATTGGACAGTGAGTGAACATCAGAGGATGTGTGAGGAGCGTCTGGCTCCTCTGCTCTCGCTGTCAGAGACTCTGAGTGATGAAGACGCCGCCAGACTGGGGAAGAAAGAGCCGGAACAAGAGGTACCACACCTGTCTGTCTGTCTGTCTGTCTGTCTGTCTGTCTGTCTGTCTGTCTGTCTGTCTGTCTGTCTGTTCGTCTGTCTGTCTGTTCGTCTGTCTGTCTGTTTGTTTATCTATCTGTCTGTCTGTCTGTCTGTCTGTCTGTTCGTCTGTCTGTCTGTTCGTCTGTCTGTTCGTCTGTCTGTCTGTTCGTCTGTCTGTCTGTCTGTCTCTCTGTCTGTCTGTCTGTTCGTTTGTCTGTCTGTTCGTCTGTCTGTCTGTCTGTCTGTCTGTTTGTTTATCTGTCTGTCTGTCTGTTCGTCTGTCTGTCTGTCTGTCTGTCTGTTCGTCTGTCTGTCTGTCTGTTTATCTGTCTGTCTGTCTGTTCGTCTGTCTGTCTGTCTGTCTGTTCGTCTGTCTGTCTGTCTGTTCGTCTGTCTGTCTGTCTGTTCGTCTGTCTGTCTGTCTGTCTGTTTGTTTATCTGTCTGTCTGTCTGTCTGTCTGTTCGTCTGTCTGTCTGTCTGTTCGTCTGTCTGTCTGTTCGTCTGTCTGTTTGTCTGTCTGTTTATCTGTCTGTCTGTCTGTTCGTCTGTCTGTCTGTCTGTTCGTCTGTCTGTCTGTCTGTCTGTTTGTTTATCTGTCTGTCTGTCTGTCTGTTCGTCTGTTTATCTGTCTGTTTATCTGTCTGTCTGTCTGTCTGTCTTTGAAACTCTCTGTATGAATCCAGTAAAGATGTTTGATGTATTGTATTTTATTTTGAAAAGCGGACGTGTCTACTTCCTGTAACTTCTCCAAGGTGGTCTCTAGCTCTCCCGTCAGCTCCGTTCTCTTTATCCATCCATGGTCAGCTCCATCAGAGAACACACATGTCAGTATCTGGTCGCTCTACAGTCGGACCGTCGGCTTATTTCACCACGGAGACGAGAGCGACGGCCGGCTCCACCGCCACGTTACCGCCGTATCATAACGTTACTGCCGTATCATAACGTTACCGCCGTATCATAACGTTACTGCCGTATCATAACGTTACCGCCGTATCATAACGTTACTGCCGTATCATAACGTTACCGCCGTATCATAACGTTACTGCCGTATCATAACGTTACCGCCGTATCATAACGTTACTGCCGTATCATAACGTTACTGCCGTACCAAAACGTTACCGCCGTACCATAACGTTACTGCCGTATCATAACGTTACCGCCGTATCATAACGTTACTGCCGTATCATAACGTTACCGCCGTATCATAACGTTACCGCCGTATCATAACGAACATATTTCAGCCTTTATTCAGCCTTTTTTTTTTCCGGAAATATTTCCTACGTTTTTCACACTGTTATTCTGACATATTTCTGCCTTTTTGGAAATGTTGGGCCGTATTTCAGTCTTATTTCGGCTTTTTCTGCCTTTTTTTTTTTTTTTTTTTTTTTTTTTTTTAAATCTAGTCATTTTTCTGATTTTTTTTGGGAATATTTCTGCCTTTTTTCTGACATATTTGGAACTTTTGTTTGCATATTCCCGCCTTTTTTTGGCACGTGTTTCAGCCTTTATTCAGCCTTTTTTTTTGGAAAACTTTCAGACATTTTTCAGACTTTTATTCTGACATATCAGCATTTTTTCTGACATATTTCGGACCTTTGTTTGAACATATTTCTGCCTTTTTGGGTTATTTTTTGGGACATATTTCAGAAATATTTTCGGACACATTTCGGCCTTTTTCAGAAGTTAGCATGCAGCTTTAGCTCTGCTCTGTGTAGCTCTGCTCTGTGTAGCTCTTCTCTGTGTAGTTCTGCTCTCTGTAGCTCTGCTCTGTGTAGCTCTGCTCTGTGTAGCTCTGCTCTGTGTAGCTCTGCTCTGTGTAGCTCTGTTCTGTGTAGCTCTGCTCTGTGTAGCTCTGTTCTGTGTAGCTCTGTTCTGTGTAGCTCTGCTCTGTGTAGCTCTTCTCTGTGTAGCTCTGCTCTGTGTAGCTCTGCTCTGTGTAGCTCTGCTCTGTGTAGCTCTTCTCTGTGTAGTTCTGCTCTCTGTAGCTCTGCTCTGTGTAGCTCTGCTCTGTGTAGCTCTTCTCTGTGTAGCTCTGCTCTGTGTAGCTCTGTTCTGTGTAGCTCTGCTCTGTGTAGCTCTGTTCTGTGTAGCTCTGTTCTGTGTAGCTCTGCTCTGTGTAGCTCTTCTCTGTGTAGCTCTGCTCTGTGTAGCTCTGCTCTCTGTAGCTCTGCTCTGTGTAGCTCTGCTCTGTGTAGCTCTGCTCTGTGTAGCTCTTCTCTGTGTAGTTCTGCTCTCTGTAGCTCTGCTCTGTGTAGCTCTGCTCTGTGTAGCTCTGCTCTGTGTAGCTCTGTTCTGTGTAGCTCTGCTCTGTGTAGCTCTGCTCTGTGTAGCTCTGCTCTGTGTAGCTCTGTTCTGTGTAGCTCTGCTCTGTAGCTCTGCTCTGTGTAGCTCTGCTCTGTCTAGCTCTGCTCTGTGTAGCTCTGCTCTGTGTAGCTCTGCTCTGTAGCTCTGTTCTGTGTAGCTCTGCTCTGTAGCTCTGCTCTGTGTAGCTCTGCTCTGTAGCTCTGTTCTGTGTAGCTCTGCTCTGTAGCTCTGTTCTGTGTAGCTCTGTTCTGTGTAGCTCTGTTCTCTGTAGCTCTGCTCTGTGTAGCTCTGCTCTGTGTAGCTCTGCTCTGTAGCTCTGTTCTGTGTAGCTCTGCTCTGTGTAGCTCTGCTCTGTGTAGCTCTGTTCTCTGTAGCTCTGCTCTGTGTAGCTCTGCTCTGTGTAGCTCTGTTCTGTGTATCTCTGCTCTGTGTAGCTCTGCTCTGTGTAGCTCTGTTCTGTGTATCTCTGCTCTGTGTAGCTCTGCTCTGTGTAGCTCTGCTCTGTGTAGCTCTGTTCTCTGTAGCTCTGCTCTGTGTAGCTCTGCTCTGTGTAGCTCTGTTCTGTGTAGCTCTGCTCTGTGTAGCTCTGCTCTGTGTAGCTCTGCTCTGTGTAGCTCTGTTCTGTGTATCTCTGCTCTGTGTAGCTCTTCTCTGTGTAGCTCTTCTCTGTGTAGCTCTGTTCTGTGTAGCTCTGTTCTGTGTATCTCTGCTCTGTGTAGCTCTGCTCTGTGTAGCTCTGTTCTGTGTAGCTCTGCTCTGTGTAGCTCTGTTCTGTGTAGCTCCGCTCTGTAGCTCTGTTCTGTGTAGCTCTGCTCTGTCTAGCTCTGCTCTGTCTAGCTCTGCTTTTCCTGTCAATGTGTGAAACCCAAAGTGTTTCCATCCTTTACTGGATGTGTAGTGTTTAATATAGTGTGTATAGTGTGTAGTGTTTACCACGCTGGATTTAACATGGGAGTGTGCAGGTCGTATCCACGACGACCCTCCAACGGTTTACACTCTCTGAGCT
>CM025844.1:10729631-10746550 GCA_014673565.1 Sebastes schlegelii
TGTAGGTTGGTTTAGTTGTTTTGTGGTTTTACCTGTAGGTTGTTGTTGTTTACCTGTAGGTTGTTAGGTTGTTTTGTTTACCTGTAGGTTGTTAGGTTGTTTGTTTACCTGTAGATTGTTGTTGTTTACCTGTAGGTTGTTGTTTTACCTGTAGGTTGTTGTTGTTTACCTGTAGGTTGTTAGGTTGTTTGTTTACCTGTAGGTTGTTGTTTACCTGTAGGTTGTTAGGTAGTTTGTTTACCTGTAGGTTGTTAGGTTGTTGTTTGTTTACCTGTAGGTTGTTGTTGTTTACCTGTAGGTTGTTAGGTTGTTTGTTTACCTGTAGATTGTTGTTGTTTACCTGTAGGGTTGTTGTTTGTTTACCTGAGGTTGTGTTGTTTTACTCGGTAGGTTGTTTGTAGGTTGTTTGTTACCTGTAGGTTGTTGTTTGTTTACCTGTAGGTTGTTGTTGTTTACCTGTCTGTGGCTGGAGTCGCTGTCTATCTCCTCCTGGTCGGTGATCTCGAGACTCTCGTCGTATTGTTGGTTTTTCAGTAGTTCTGTGTGTTTGTCCCGGTCAGCTCGCTCCATAGGACGCTACCGGTTACCGGTTACCGGTTACCGACATCCAGCTACCGGGGATCTGCTGCTCGGTACCGTTACAACAGAGACTAGCGTCCAGCTACCGACCGAACCGCCGCTTCACCGGATAAACGAGCCTCCGGAGTCCGTCTGATACCGGGTTAAAACCGGGTTATTACCGGGTTAAAACCGGGTTATTACCGGGTATTACCGGGTATTACCGGGTATGTGTTCAGTCTGTTAGCAGTTAGCAGCTAACTAGCTACTGAGAGAGCTGTAGCCTGGCAACGGACCGCGCAGTGCATCATGGGATTACAGTTTAAAAAAACTTTATTGAAACACAAAGAAGACAACAGCGTCATCAGGTGACGCTACCAGAGGTCTGCACTACGAAGCGAGTTCATCATCTTCAGGGTATCTTCATCATCTTCAGGGTATCTTCATCATCTCCAGGGTATCTTCATCATCTCCAGAGTATCTTCATCATCTCCAGGGTATCTTCATCATCTTCAGGGTATCTTCATCATCTCCAGAGTATCTTCATCATCTTCAGGGTATCTTCATCATCTCCAGGGTATCTTCATCATCTCCAGAGTATCTCATCATCTTCAGGGTATCTTCATCATCTCCAGAGTATCTTCATCATCTCCAGAGTATCTTCATCATCTTCAGGGTATCTATCATCTCAGGGTATCTTCATCATCTCCAGGGTATCTTCATCATCTCCAGGGTATCTTCATCATCTCCAGGGTATCTTCATCATCTTCAGGGTAATCTTTCATCATCTCCAGGGTATCTTCATCATCTCCAGGGTATCTTCATCATCTCCAGGGTATCTTCATCATCTCCAGGGTATCTTTCATCATCTCCAGGGTATTCTTCATCATCTTCCAGGGTATCTTCATCTTCATCTTCAGGGTATCTTCATCATCTCCAGGGTATCTTCATCATCTTCAGGGTATCTTCATCATCTCCAGGGTATCTTCATCATCTCCAGAGTATCTTCATCTCTTCAGGGGATCTTCATCATCTCCAGGTATCTTCATTCATCTCCAGAGTATCTTCATCATCTTCAGGGTATCTTCATCATTCAGAGTATCTTCATCATCTCAGGGTATCTTCATCATCTCCAGGGTATCTTCATCATCTTCAGGGTATCTTCATCATCTTCAGGGTATCTTCATCATCTCCAGGGTATCTTCATCATCTTCAGGGTATTTTTTTTCTGGGTATCTTCATCATCTTCAGGGTATCTTCATCATCTTCAGGGTATCTTCATCATCTCCAGGGTATCTTCATCATCTCCAGGGTATCTTCATCATCTCCAGGGTATCTTCATCATCTCCAGGTATCTTCATCATCTCCAGAGTATCTTCATCATCTCTCAGAGGTATCTTCATCATCTCAGGGTATCTTCATCATCTCCAGGGTATCTTCATCATCTCCAGGGGTATCTTCATCATCTCCAGGTATCTTCATCATCTTCAGGGTATCTTCATCATCTCCAGGGTATCTTCATCATCCTCCAGGGTATCTTCATCATACCAGGGTATCTTCATCATCTCCAGGGTATCTCCGTCATACCCAGGGTATCTTCATCATCTCCAGGGTATCTTCATCATCTCCAGGTTATTTTCATCATATCCAGGGTATCTTCATCATCTTCCAGGGTATCTTCATCATCTTCCAGGGTATCTTCATCATCTCTCAGGGTATCTTCATCATCTCCAGGGTATCTTCATCATCTATCCAGAGATCTTCATCATCTTCAGGGTATCTTCATCATCTCCCAGGGTATCTTCATCATCTCCAGGAGTATCTTCATCATCTTCAGGGTATCTTCATCATCTCTTCAAGTATCTTCATCATCTCCAGGGTATCTTCATCATCTCCAGGGTATCTATCATCTCGGTATCTTCATCATCTTCAGGGTATCTTCATCATCTCCAGGGTATCTTCATCATCTTCAGGGTATCTTCATCATCTCCAGGTATCTTCATCATCTTCAGGGTATCTTCATCATCTTCAGGGTATCTTCACTCATCTCCAGGGTATCTTCATCATCTCCGGGGTATCTTCATCATCTCCGGGGTATCTTCATCATCTCCAGGGTATCTTCATCATCTCCGGGGTATCTTCATCATCTCCGGGGTATCTTCATCATCTCCGGGGTATCTTCATCATCTCCGGGGTATCTTCATCATCTCCCAGGGTATCTTCATCATCTCCAGGGTATCTTCATCATCTCCAGGGTTACTTCTTCTGGTTATCTGGCTTCACTAACTCTAACAACAGAGATCCACTAAACTGACTCTGAAGCTGGTTATCAACTCAGTAAGTCAACCCAGAGTTTCTCTGTCTGGTTATGAGCACGTTCACATTTACAGCATCTGACCAATCACAGACATGAACAAGACTACTGACCAATCACAGACACGGACAAGACTACTGACCAATCACAGACACGGACAAGACTACTGACCAATCACAGACACGAACAAGACTACTGACCAATCACAGACACGAACAAGACTACTGACCAATCACAGACACGAACAAGACTACTGACCAATCACAGACACGAACAAGACTACTGACCAATCACAGACACGAACAAGACTACTGACCAATCACAGACACGGACAAGACTACTGCCAATCACAGACACGAACAAGACTACTGACCAATCACAGACACGAACAAGACTACTGGACCAATCCACGAGACAACTACAACATGAACAGACTACTGACCAATCACAGACATGAACAAGACTACTGACCAATCACAGACAGACGAACAAGACTACTGACCAATCACAGACATGAACAAGACTACTGACCAATCACAGACATGAACAGACTACTGACCAATCACAGACATGAACAGACTACTGACCAATCACAGACAAACAAGACTACTGACCAATCACAGACAGAACAGACTACTGACCAATCACAGACATGAACAAGACTACTGACCAATCACAGACATGAACAGACTACTGACCAATCACAGACATGAACAGACTACTGACCAATCACAGACACGAACAGACTACTGACCAATCACAGACATGAACAGACTACTGACCAATCACAGACATGAACCAGACTACTGACCAATCACAGACATGAACAGACTACTGACCAATCACAGACATGAACAGACTACTGACCAATCACAGACATGAACAAGACTACTGACCAATCACAGACATGAACCAACTACTGACCAATCACAGACACAACACTACTGACCAATCACAGACACGAACAAGACTACTGACCAATCACAGACATGAACAAGACTACTGACCAATCACAGACATGAACAAGACTACTGACCAATCACAGACACGAACAAGACTACTGACCAATCACAGACACGAACAAACTACTGACCAATCACAGACACGAACAAGACTACTGACCAATCACAGACATGAACAAGACTACTGACCAATCACAGACATGAACAAGACTACTGACTGACCAATCACAGACAGAACAAGACTACTGACCAATCACAGACAACAAGACTACTGACCAATCACAGACACGAACAGACTACTGACCAATCACAGACATGAACAAGACTACTGACCAATCACAGACATGAACAGACTACTGACCAATCACAGACATGAACAGACTACTGACCAATCACAGACATGAACAAGACTACTGACCAATCACAGACATGAACAAGACTACTGACCAATCACAGACATGAACAAGACTACTGACCAATCACAGACATGAACAGACTACTGACCAATCACAGACATGACAAGACTACTGACCAATCACAGACATGAACAGACTACTACTGACCAATCACAGACATGAACCAGACTACTGACCAATCACAGACACGAACCAGACTACTGACCAATCACAGACATGAACAGACTACTGACCAATCACAGACATGAACAGACTACTGACCAATCACAGACACGAACAGACTACTGACCAATCACAGACATGAACCAGACTACTGACCAATCACAGACATGAACAGACTACTGACCAATCACAGACATGAACCAGACTACTGACCAATCACAGACACGAACAAGACTACTGACCAATCACAGACACGAACAGACTACTGACCAATCACAGACACGAACAGACTACTGACCAATCACAGACACGAACAGACTACTGACCAATCACAGACATGAACAGACTACTGACCAATCACAGACATGAACAGACTACTGACCAATCACAGACATGAACAGACTACTGACCAATCACAGACATGAACAAGACTACTGACCAATCACAGACATGAACAGACTACTGACCAATCACAGACATGAACAAGACTACTGACCAATCACAGACAGAACAGACTACTGACCAATCACAGACATGAACAGGACTACTGACCAATCACAGACATGAACAGACTACTGACCAATCACAGACATGAACAAGATACTGACCAATCACAGACATGAACAGACTACTGACCAATCACAGACATGAACAGACTACTGACCAATCACAGACATGAACAGACTACTGACCAATCACAGACATGAACAAGACTACTGACCAATCACAGACATGAACCAGACTACTGACCAATCACAGACATGAACAGACTACTGACCAATCACAGACATGAACAGACTACTGACCAATCACAGACATGAACAACTACTGACCAATCACAGACATGAACAGACTACTGACCAATCACAGACATGAACAAGACTACTGACCAATCACAGACATTTGAAACCAGACTACTGACCAATCACAGACATGAACAGGACTACTGACCAATCACAGACATGAACAAGACTACTGACCAATCACAGACATGAACCAGACTACTGACCAATCACAGACATGAACAGGACTACTGACCAATCACAGACATGAACAAGACTACTGACCAATCACAGACATGAACCAGACTACTGACCAATCACAGACATGAACAGGACTACTGACCAATCACAGACATGAACCAGACTACTGACCAATCACAGACATGAACAAGACTACTGACCAATCACAGACATGAACAAGACTACTGACCAATCACAGACATGAACAAGACTACTGACCAATCACAGACATGAACAAGACTACTGACCAATCACAGACATGAACAGGACTACTGACCAATCACAGACATGAACCAGACTACTGACCAATCACAGACATGAACCAGGACTACTGACCAATCACAGACACGAACAAGGACTTACTGACCAATCACAGACATGAACAGGACTACTGACAGACAGGCAGAGCGGCACATTCTACAAAGAGTAAAGTCTATTAGAGAAATAGGAAGAGGTGAAACTCTTAGTCAGACTGACAGTAACAGCTGGAGCTGCTAAATGCAGGAAGAACAGCTGGAACAAGAAAAAACTCCAGATGTGTGAATGCGTAAATTAACAGACTTATTAATTTAACGGAACACTCAAAAGTAAAGTGTACTTGTCTAAATATAAATAGCGTTCACGATGATAACAGATGAATGAAATACACGTCTGTTAATCCTGCAAACAGTCAAATGAGTCTGAGTATTTAAACCTCCTTCCACCTGCTGCTCCTCTCTGACGGTGTGAAACGGACTCAAGAACAAGTCAAATACAGAAATATAAAATAGAATTCAAAGCGGTAAACACCCCCAACATAAAGCCAGCTGTCCTTCCTGCATCTGTCAGTTTAAACTGAGTTGTTTTTAGTCTGGATTATGACGGTAACTTCTTCATATGTGTGTAATGTTATCATACAATCACCACACTGAGCTCTGATTGGTCAGTAGGCGATGAGTTGATCTCTGATCTGGAACAGGTTAGCCGTTCAGCATCAGTTACCATGGTGATCTACCCAGCATCAGTTACCATGGTGATCTACCCAGCATCAGTTACCATGGTGATCTACCCAGCATCAGTTACCATGGAGATCTACCCCGGTAAGAAGTGAACCAGCTTCGTAGTACCGAAAACCCGGAGTTAACCCTGAAGTTACCTCGATAACCGCAAATCCTGCTTCGTAGTACAGACCTCTGACCTCTGACCTCAGGAAACAGCAACAACACGTAGAGGAAATATTAATTCAATTTTAATTCTCGCGAAGTTCCACATTCACATCCACATTCACATCCACATCCACATTCACATCCACATCCACATTCACATTCACATCCACATCCACATCCACATTCACATCCACATCCACATTCACGTCCACATCCACATTCACATTCACATTCACATCCACATCCACATTCACATTCACATCCACATCCACATCCACATCCACATTCACATTCACATCCACATCCACATCCACATCCACATTCACATTCACATCCACATTCACATCCACATCCACATTCACATTCACATTCACATCCACATCCACATCCACATTCACATCCACTCCACATCCACATCCACATTCACATTCACATCCACATCCACATCCACATCCACATTCACATTCACATTCACATCCACATCCACATCCACATTCACATTCACATCCACATCCACATCCACATCCACATCCACATCCACATCCACATCCACATCCACATTCACATTCACATCCACATCCACATCCACATCCACATTCACATCCACATCCACATCCACATTCACATCCACATCCACATTCACATCCACATCCACATCCACATCCACATCCACATCCACATCCACATCCACATCCACATTCACATTCACATCCACATCCACATCCACATCCACATTCACATTCACATCCACATCCACATCCACATCCACATTCACATTCACATCCACATCCACATCCACATCCACATTCACATTCACATTCACATCCACATCCACATCCACATTCACATCCACATCCACATTCACATTCACATTCACATCCACATCCACATTCACATTCACATCCACATCCACATCCACATCCACATTCACATCCACATCCACATCCACATCCACATTCACATTCACATCCACATCCACATTCACATTCACATTCACATTCACATTCACATTCACATCCACATTCAGTGTCAATTTACCCAAACAAAAGCCTAATTTCTTAGTATTTATGAAAGAAATTGTATTATATCTGTCAACAATTTCTTCCTCACAAAATAAAAAAGCAATGAAAACAATGAATGTATGTAATATCTTTAAAGTTTTTAAGTGAAATTATTGTTATAATCTCGTGTATTTAAAAAAAAATTATCTACTTATTTATCTATTTTTATTGTTTTTTTAAATTTTTTTACATTATTTTATGTTTGTTTTGTTTCATTTCTGTTCAGAGGTCAGAGGCCTGTAGTACGAAGCAGGATTTGCGGTTATCGAGGTAACTTCAGGGTTAACTCTGGGTTTTCGGTACTACGAAGCTGGTTCACTTCTTACCCGGGTAGATCACCATGGTAACTGATGCTGGGTAGATCACCATGGTAACTGATGCTGGGTAGATCACCATGGTAACTGATGCTGAACGGCTAACCTGTTCCAGATCAGAGATCAACTCATCGCCTACTGACCAATCAGAGCTCAGTGTGGTGATTGTATGATAACATCACACACATATGAAGAAGTTACCGTCATAATCCAGACTAAAAACAACTCAGTTTAAACTGACAGATGCAGGAAGGACAGCTGGCTTCATGTTGGGGGTGTTTACCGCTTTGAATTCTATTTTCTATTTCTTTATTTGACTTGTTCTTGAGTCCGTTTCACACCGTCAGAGAGGAGCAGCAGGTGGAAGGAGGTTTAAATACTCAGACTCATTTGACTGTTTGCAGGATTAACAGACGTGTATTTCATTCATCTGTTATCATCGTGAACGCTATTTATATTTAGACAAGTACACTTTGCTTTTGAGTGTTCCGTTAAATTAATAAGTCTGTTAATTTACGCATTCACACATCTGGAGTTTTTTCTTGTTCCAGCTGTTCTTCCTGCATTTAGCAGCTCCAGCTGTTACTGTCAGTCTGACTAAGAGTTTCACCTCTTCCTATTTCTCTAATAGAGTTTACTCTTTGTAGAATGTGCCGCTCTGCCTGTCTGTCAGTAGTCCTGTCCATGTCTGTGATTGGTCAGTAGTCTTGTTTGTGTCTGTGATTGGTCAGTAGTCCTGTTCATGTCTGTGATTGGTCAGTAGTCTTGTTCATGTCTGTGATTGGTCAGTAGTCTTGTTCATGTCTGTGATTGGTCAGTAGTCTTGTTCATGTCTGTGATTGGTCAGTAGTCTTGTTCATGTCTGTGATTGGTCAGTAGTCTTGTTCGTGTCTGTGATTGGTCAGTAGTCTTGTTTGTGTCTGTGATTGGTCAGTAGTCTTGTTCATGTCTGTGATTGGTCAGTAGTCTGGTTCGTGTCTGTGATTGGTCAGTAGTCTTGTTCATGTCTGTGATTGGTCAGTAGTCTTGTTCGTGTCTGTGATTGGTCAGTAGTCTTGTTCATGTCTGTGATTGGTCAGTAGTCTTGTTCGTGTCTGTGATTGGTCAGTAGTCTGGTTCATGTCTGTGATTGGTCAGTAGTCTTGTTCATGTCTGTGATTGGTCAGTAGTCTTGTTCATGTCTGTGATTGGTCAGTAGTCTTGTTCGTGTCTGTGATTGGTCAGTAGTCTGGTTCATGTCTGTGATTGGTCAGTAGTCTTGTTCATGTCTGTGATTGGTCAGTAGTCTTGTTCATGTCTGTGATTGGTCAGTAGTCTGGTTCATGTCTGTGATTGGTCAGTAGTCTTGTTCATGTCTGTGATTGGTCAGTAGTCTTGTTCGTGTCTGTGATTGGTCAGTAGTCTTGTTCGTGTCTGTGATTGGTCAGTAGTCTGGTTCATGTCTGTGATTGGTCAGTAGTCTTGTTCATGTCTGTGATTGGTCAGTAGTCTTGTTCATGTCTGTGATTGGTCAGTAGTCTTGTTCATGTCTGTGATTGGTCAGTAGTCTGGTTCATGTCTGTGATTGGTCAGTAGTCTTGTTCATGTCTGTGATTGGTCAGATGCTGTAAATGTGAACGTGCTCATAACCAGACAGAGAAACTCTGGGTTGACTTACTGAGTTGATAACCAGCTTCAGAGTTCAGCTTAGTGAGATCTCTGTTGTTAGAGTTAGTGAAGCCAGATAACCAGGAGATACCCTGGAGATGATGAAGATACTCTGGAGATGATGAAGATACCCTGGAGATGATGAAGATACCCTGGAGATGATGAAGATACCCTGGAGATGATGAAGATACCCTGAAGATGATGAAGATACCCTGGAGATGATGAAGATACCCTGGAGATGATGAAGATACCCTGGAGATGATGAAGATACCCTGGAGATGATGAAGATACTCTGGAGATGATGAAGATACCCTGGAGATGATGAAGATACCCTGGAGATGATGAAGATACCCTGGAGATGATGAAGATACTCTGGAGATGATGAAGATACCCTGGAGATGATGAAGATACCCTGGAGATGATGAAGATACCCTGAAGATGATGAAGATACTCTGGAGATGATGAAGATACCCTGGAGATGATGAAGATACCCTGAAGATGATGAAGATACTCTGGAGATGATGAAGATACCCTGGAGATGATGAAGATACCCTGGAGATGATGAAGATACCCTGGAGATGATGAAGATACTCTGGAGATGATGAAGATACTCTGGAGATGATGAAGATACCCTGGAGATGATGAAGATACTCTGGAGATGATGAAGATACTCTGGAGATGATGAAGATACCCTGAAGATGATGAAGATACCCTGGAGATGATGAAGATACTCTGGAGATGATGAAGATACCCTGGAGATGATGAAGATACCCTGGAGATGATGAAGATACCCTGGAGATGATGAAGATACCCTGGAGATGATGAAGATACTCTGGAGATGATGAAGATACCCTGGAGATGATGAAGATACCCTGGAGATGATGAAGATACCCTGGAGATGATGAAGATACTCTGGAGATGATGAAGATACCCTGGAGATGATGAAGGTCATTTTGAATTAAAAAAAGCAACACGTGGAGGAAATATTAATTAATAAATGGAGACAAAACAAATCTATTCAAATAAATACATTAATAACAATAATAATAATGTATCTTCTTTATTTTATCGAGTTTCTATTTTTCAACCTTCAGAATTTCTCAGATTTTCTGAAGACGATTAATTAATAAATGATATTAATAGAATAAACTAAAGGACTCCTCCCTTACTAGTGAAGCTTTCGGCCACTGGGCCTGGTCTTCATCAGTGTTCACTTCATATTATTGGACTGTTACCAGCAGCCAATGAGGAGAGGGAGCTCATGAATATTAATGAGCAGGAGAACATGACGTCAGAAACACTTTAAACACAAAAAACAAATATTTAGATTTATTAACCTTTATTACTTCACTTTAAAATGTCACTCAGCTGCTGTGTGCTTCAACTACTGACGTCATATTAATGTCAAATAAAGATTATTATTATTAGTGTAAAATCAAGATTATTATTATTAAAGTAAAATAATCTTAATAATTATTAATAATGTAAAATAAAGGTTATTCAATGAAAACTACACAAAGGAGGAAAATATAATGTTGAACTATGAGAATATGTATGAAGCAGATAAAAACAATAACGGGAACACATCTGGATATATAAACGCTTTTAATGATGACGTCATGATGAGGTCACGCTGTTAGCTGGAGGCTAACCAAGGGAAAGACTGGAGGCTAACGCTAGCAGTGGGCTAACATTAGCTGGAGGCTAACACTAGCAGTGGGCTAACATTAGCTGGAGGCTAACACTAGCAGTGGGCTAACATTAGCTGGAGGCTAACACTAGCAGTGGGCTAACATTAGCTGGAGGCTAACGCTAGCAGTGGGCTAACATTAGCTGGAGGCTAACGCTAGCAGTGGGCTAACATTAGCTGGAGGCTAACGCTAGCAGTGGGCTAAAGCTCCACATCTAAATGTCCTCTGTGTTGTTGTCTGAATCAGATCTCAGACATCAGAGATGAGTAACTGATCGGAGCTCTAGAGCTACGATATCGGAGAGGAAATGATGCTGATATTTAGCATGATGCTAACAGCAGCTAACGTGAGCCGCTAGCTGCTGTTAGCAGAAGGCTAAACTATCAGCAACCCTTTCTCTGCGTCTCTGAAACGCTTCTCTGATGTCGTCCGACTCTCTTTGTGACTGACTTTACTGAAGGAGAGTTAACTAGAGACATCCAGAGATCTATACGCCCTCAGTTTATCTCTACAGCGCTGCCGCTAGCCACCGGCCCGTTAGCCACCGGCCCGCTGGTCACCGGCCCGCTAGCCACCGGCCCGCTGGTCACCGGCCCGTTAGCCACCGGCCCGCTGGTCGGACGCAAGGCTACTTAGCTAGCTTAGCTTGCTAATTCCACCACGCTACAGGAAATGAGTCCAACAGCGGTCAGCGCCGGGTCACGGTTCTGGAGACAGACAAGCTAGCTAACTAACTAGACTAGCTAACTTGTCTAGAAGCCAAAGAGGCTAACAGGTTAGCACCTTAGCAAGGAGGTAACATCATGCAGTAAGGACAAAGACATAATGACGGAGGAAGAAGACGAGGCCGTTGGGAATATCAACATTTTCATCAGACAGGAAAAACAATATACGACACACACATATATAAATATATGTATATATATATATATATATATATATATTCACTTATTATGCAGCAATAAATGAACTTCCACAGCCTCCGCCGTTTCTGACAACGTCAACAAACACATCACAACTCGTGAACCACAAAAAGAGATCATATTTCTCCTTTAGCTTCTCTGCAACCTCCAGAACCGATTCTAAAACCGTCCTCCTCACCTACACGGCCCTAAACGGTCCGGACCATCATATCTTGAAGAGCTCATCGTATCCTGTTACTCCACTACAGCTCTGTGCTCCCAGAATGCAGCGTTAGCCGGCGTATTAGGGATGTCACGGTACCAGAAATCTAGTAGTCGATACCGATACCAGTGAATTTCCACGATTCTTGATACCAAATTCGATACCAGGGTAAAAAAAACAAAAAAAAACAATAAATCCCTGTAATGTGTACATGTGTCTATATATATATATATATATATATATATACGTATATATATATCTCCTCAGATTGCAGTAGTTTAAATTTTTTAAACATTGTGACATTTCACCGGGTAAAGGCTACCAGAGATGGGACCAAGTCATTGTTTTGTAAGTCACAAGTAAGTCTCAAGTCTGTGACTCGAGTCCCAACTCAAGTCTCGAGTCCTAAACAGGCCATATGAGCTCTTCACCAACTGTAATGTCATTTTAACGGCAGAATAACTGGATCCATCTGGTGCTCAGTAACATTACGTTAGTTCTTCATGGTTTTCTCCTGAAACTTGATTGGATGCTGTTGGATCGGTTCAAACTAAGTGGATCTGGGGAGTTAAGTTTAAGATAATCAAATGCAAGTCCCAATAACATTCACTGGAAATACAGAGTTCAATAAAAAAACAACACTTTTCAGAGATTTAGCAACAAAAGATAGAAATTCAGTTTGTTCAGATCAGTTTTTTCCCAAACGAGTGAATCCTCTTCTCAACATAGAGGATCTCTGCATCTCTGGATCTCGCTACTGCATGGCGCTGTTGTGTGAGAGAGCAGAGGACAGAAGCAGGCGCATTTGGCGCTTGGCGAGTGTTAATTTCGGACCCTGAAGACATCGTACGGTACCTTCGGTACTGTAGAGAAAGAGTACCGTCACATTTTTAGAATTTTGGCATCGACTTGGTACCGAAGTACTGGTTCTCGTGACATCTCTACGTCGTAGCAGCCACGATAACGTACATGCTGTCTAGAACATACAGCGGGACACGAAGAGCAGGTGTTCATAACGCTGCAGTGTGAATGCGTTGGTGGGCTCTGAGGTTACTACCGTTAGAAAAACTTTTACCACATTGCTCACAACTGTACGGTTTCTCTCCGGTGTGACTGCGTTGGTGGATTTTAAGTTGACCGCTCTGAGAAAAGGTTTTCCCACACAGGCCACACCAGTACGGTCTCTCTCCAGTGTGACTGCGTTGGTGGATCTTGAGTTCCCCTGATGTGGTGCAAGCTTTCCCACACTGGTCACAGCTGTATGGTTTCACTCCAGTGTGATGGCGCTCATGGATCGTAAGGTTACTTGATGCAGTGAAGGTTTTCCCACAAAAGTGACACCGGTACGGTTTCTCTCCAGTGTGATAGCGTTGGTGGACTTTGAGTTCACCTGATGTGAGGAAGGTTTTCCCACAGTCATCACAGCTGTACGGTTTCTCCCCAGTGTGGATGCGCTGGTGTGTTTTAAAGTGACTACTGCGTGAAAAACAGGTTCCACACAGCTGACACCTGTACGGTTTCTCTCCTGTATGAACACGTTGGTGGAGTTGTAATTTATTGTGAGTGGTGAAAGCATTCCCACACTGGTCACAGCTGTATGGTTTCTCTCCAGTGTGCGTACGCTTATGGATTTTCAGGTAACTTGATGTAGAGAACGTTTTCCCACACTGGTCACACCAGTAGGGTTTCTCTCCAGTGTGAATGCGTTGATGGACTTTTAGGTTATTTAACTGACTGAACGCACTCCCACATTGGTCACAGCCGTATGGTTTCTCTCCGGTGTGAATGTATTTATGCTTTTTAAGTGTACATGATGTAGTGAAACTTTTCCCACATTCGTCACAGCTGTAGGGTTTCTCTCCAGTGTGAATGCGTCGATGGCTCTTTAAGGTGCTCAGCTGTGTGAACGCTGCTCCACATTCATCACAGCTGTAGGGTTTCTCTCCGGTGTGACTGCGTTGATGGACTTTGAGCTCAGCTGATGTCCCGTAAGCTTTCTCACAGAGGTCACAGTGGTACGGTTTTTCTCCAGTGTGCACACGTCGATGTGCGTTTAACTGATGCAGCAGATTGAACGTTTTCTCACATTCGTCACAGCTGTGTGGTTTCTCTCCAGCGTGACTGATCTGATGGTTCTTTAGGTGACTTAACTGTGAAAACGCTGACCCACACTGGTCGCAGCTGTAGGGTTTCTCTCCAGTGTGGCGGCGCCGGTGGGTTTGTAGGTTCTGTCGAGTGGTGAAAGTTTTCCCACAGTCATCACAGCTGTGTGGTTTCTCTCCGGTGTGAACTCTCTGATGAACCTTTAGATATCGAGATGTTGTGAAGGATTTCTCACAGAGCGGACAGCTGTGACGTTCCACCTCGTGTCCTCTCCGTTCCTATAGCAACAAGAACCATAAAGAATATTTAGAACATGTCAACAAACAAACACGGAAAAACTCTGAGTTCTGAGGTTCTGACCCGCTGACGCACATCGACACAACTCAGCTCGTATTAAAACACGCCGTTCTTAAAGTATCAGACTAATAAAACGCTATGGGACCGAGATCTGCAAGAACTCTGGTGAGACTCGCTGCCGACGGCCCGTCCTAACCTCAGTTTGGTAGCTCCCTTCTAGACACCACCACGGGAAGCTTTATTAAATTATTATTATTATAAATTTATTCAAATTGTTTAACAGACCCCGGATGTTTTTTTTCTTTTTATTCTTCTTTTCCTTTATTTACATTCTATTTGTTGTATAACTTATTTTATTTTTATACTTTGAAATATAAATATATATATATATATATATATATAATAATAATAACAATATAATGGAAAATCTGAACATGTTTCTATAACTACTGTACTGAACTTTCTACATAAAGTATGGAGAACACAAGGAAATCCTCTCGGCTGTTCTCGGCTCCTCTCGGCTCCTCTCGTCTGATCTCGGCTTCACTCGGCTCCATTCGGCTCCTCTCGGCTCCTCCCGGGCCGCAGCTCATCTCTAACGAGCCTTTTGTTACACGACGCAACGCGGGAAAACCTCCATAAACAGAGTGAACATGAAACCAGAACCAGAACCCGGAGCTATAGAACCATAGAACCATAGAACCGGTGCAGACCCTCCAGCAGTAGAACCTCCCTGTTCAGGATCTATTATTATATATTTATATATATTCACAAACAGATGGAAGGTTCTGGACTAAACGATCAACTGACCTGAACATCAGAGAGACCAGAGGACTCCAGAGAGTCTGCTGCCCTACTGGACTCAGGGTCCATTCCGCTCTAATCCTGGTCCTGGTCCTGGTCCTGGTCCTGGTCTATAGTCCTGGTCCTGGTCTCTAGTCCTGGTCCTGGTCCTGGTCTCTAGTCCTGGTCCTGGTCCTGGTCCTGGTCCTGGTCTCTAGTCCTGGTCCTGGTCCTGGTCTCTGAGATCCTGCTGGACTCCTCTCTGGATTCTGTCCTCTACAGATCTCGCGGAGCCTTCGTGTTCTCGCGATCCGACAGCGTCTCGGTGACGCGTCTCTCAGTCCCGCCCCCTCTTAGTTACCGTTGCTAAGGCAGCAGATTTACCGCCACTGAGCTGAGAAACAAAAAGCCTGGAAGAAGATATTAGATATTTTCAGTTTATTAACCTTTATTTATACATTTCAATACTAGTAATATTATATCATATTATTTATATATATATATATAAAATAATAATAATAATAGTAGTTCCATAAACATGTTCAGATTCATAAAGAATTCAATAAATTAATTTCATGGTACAAAAATAATATTAAAATAAATTATACAACAAATAAAATGTAAGAAAATGAAAAGAAGTTGAACAAAAACAAAATAAATAATCAGAGTTTATTAAAAAGCTGCAATAAATCTGAAACGTTTGAAATAATTTAATACTTTATTTTTTATTTTAAAAAATATAGAAGGAGGGTATTATTTTTAGCCGTATCATTTTATGGATATAATATTTTGATATTAGATATTAATCATATTAATTATGTAAATTTAATCTGCCAAAAAACTGAAACAGGAATGTTTAGAACAAAATGATTTGATTATAAAACATTAGAGTAGAACATCTGTTCTGAGATTAATTATTATTAATATTATTATTCTGACAGAAACTGAACAATAATTTAGTTTTGTAGTAATAACATAAAAATCTGCTGGTTTTAACGTGACGTTGTCATGGCAACGTGATACTTTACATTATCAGATCATTTGTCTAAATAATATTTTGCTGATAAAATCTCAATATTTACAAGAAATTCATCTGTTTTTATGAAACATGAAGATTTTTACTGGCAGAAGTTTGATGAATGAGTTAAAGTCACCGACTCATCGCTACATCCTCCATTCTGGACTGAAAACGGCAGCGAGTCCGTGGCCGCGGATCTGTAGACGAAACCTACGACCGCTTTGTGTGTCTGATGTTAGCCCATTAACGTTAGCTACGCTAGCTTAGCACTGTTAGCTTAGCTAACGTTACTTGTTCCACC
>CM025844.1:10754390-10806380 GCA_014673565.1 Sebastes schlegelii
CATGAAAAACGACAAAATTCAATATGGCCGACTTCCTGAAGGGCTTAGCTAATGAAACCCAATGAGGAATATGTTTCAAATACTGAGTGGGATATGCATACCAACTTTGGGGAAGATTGGACAATGTCTAGTCAATTTTCAACAATTTCCTGTTTCCTGTAGGGGGCGCTATGATTTTCACTTTTAATGTCACACATATGTCTTCAGGCCTCGACTATTATCCAGCTTGTGAAGTTTGGGGCAGATGGGACTAGGTAAAGTCAAGTAACAACAGACTTTTTTGTCATGGCGAACAATCAAAATTCCCGTACGACATCATCGTTTGAGCGATCAAAATTTCCTTCGCAATTTAGAATCACAGTAGATCCAGGGTTATACCACCCAAATTTCACGCGTATCCGATGAACTCTCTAGGAGGAGTTCGTAAAAGTATGCATAAAATACAAAAATGACACGAAAAACACAAAATTCAATATGGCCGACTTCCTGAAGGGCGGAGCTAATGAAACCCAATGAGGCATATGTTTCAAATAATGAGTGGGATATGCATACCAAGTTTCATGAATATCGGATAAACTTTGACCAAACTACGGCCTTCCACGCGTTAGGGGGCGCTAGAGAGCCAGCTAAACCCACTGAACCTAATGGCTGTATATTTACATAAAGTTCACAGGTGTCCATCATATTGCTAAGTTTCATGCGTTTCCGAGTACCTAAAGGTATGTTCCATATCTAAAAGACATAAGGGGGCGCTAGAGAGCCAACGTGCCACGCCCATGCAAAATGTTACCACTAAAATAAAGTAATTACTAGTTTGGATGTGCGTGTAAAGTTTCATAATATTTTGTGCATCCTAAAGTCTTCAAATATGCGTTCGTACATTTTAAAAAAACGCAGGAAGTCCAACATGGCTGACTTCCTGTTGGCCGAAAAAATCTGAAAAATATTTAATCCAGGTATGAGGGCGTGAGTTATGACATACTTGAATTTCGTGAAGATCGAAGAAACTTTCTCTGAAAAACGGCCTACATTAGGGGGCGCTATCTCGCCCCCTGGAGACACCCGAGCCGGATCACTCCAGAACATTGGAGTTCGCGCAACTTCTGACGCATAGTCCACTTATGGTGAGTTTTTGGGGATGGGAAAGGTCCCAAAAACGCGATCTCCGCGCGGAAAAATAATAATAATAATAATCTGTAGAAAAACAATAGGTTTCCTTGCACTTCGTGCCAGGACGCCGTTGGGTCCTGGCACTTTCGTGCTCGGGCCCTAATAATAATCTGTAGAAAAACAATAGGTTTCCTTGCACTTCGTGCCAGGACGCCGTTGGGTCCTGGCACTTTCGTGCTCGGGCCCTAATAATAATCTGTAGAAAAACAATAGGTTTCCTTGCACTTCGTGCCAGGACGCCGTTGGGTCCTGGCACTTTCGTGCTCGGGCCCTAATTAAAGCTGCAAGCAGCGATGAACGGGCCCTCGCCCTTATGGGCACGTCTGGGGAACGCGCACGTCGGGGAACACGCTGTCGTGGCACGTATATGTCTTCAGGCCAGGAATATTATCAAGCATGAGAAGTTTAGGGCAGCTGGAACTAGGTAAAGGCAAGTAACAAAAACCTTCTGTGTTAAGGCGAACTTTCGAAATTCACGTATGACATCACCGTTCGAGCAATCAAAATTTCCTTCGCAATTTAGCATCACAGTACATTCAGGGTTATACCACCCAAATTTCACGCGAATCCGATGAACTCTCTAGGAGGAGTTCGTAAAAGTATGCATAAATTACATAAAAACGCACAAAATCCAATATGGCCGACTTCCCGTTGGGCGGAGCTAATGAAACCCAATGAGGAATATTTTTTAAATAATGAGTGGGATATGCATACCAACTTTGGGTAAGATTGGACAATGTATAGTCAATTTACAACAATTTCCTGTTTCCTGTAGGGGGCGCTATGATTTTCACTTTTAATGTCACACATATGTCTTCAGGCCTCGACTATTATCCAGCTTGTGAAGTTTGGGGCAGATGGGACTAGGTAAAGTCAAGTAACAACAGCCTTTTTTGTCATGGCGAACAATCAAAATTCCCGTACGACATCATCGTTTGAGCGATCAAAATTTCCTTCGCAATTTATTATCACAGTAGATTCAGGGTTATACCTGCCAAATTTCACGCAAATCCGATGAACTCTCTAGGAGGAGTTCGTAAAAGTATGCATAAAATACAAAAATGACATGAAAAACACAAAATTCAATATGGCCGACTTCCGGTTGGACGGAGCTAATGAAACCCAATTAGGAATATGTTTCAAATAAAGAGTGGGATATGCATACCAAGTTTCATGAATATCGGATCAACTTTGACCAAACTACGGCCTTCCACGCGTTAGGGGGCGCTAGAGAGCCAGCTAAACCCACTGAACCTAATGGCTGTATATTTACATAAAGTTCACAGGTGTCCATCATATTGCCAAGTTTCATGCGTTTCCGAGTACCTAAAGGTATGTTCCATATCTAAAAGACATAAGGGGGCGCTAGAGAGCCAATGTGCCACGCCCATGCAAAGTTTTAACACTAAAATAAAGTAATTACTAGTTTGGATGTGCGTATAAAGTTTCATAATTTTTTGTGCATCCTAAAGCCTTCAAATATGCGTTCGTACATTTTAAAAAAACGCAGGAAGTCCAACATGGCTGACTTCCTGTTGGCCGAAAAAATCTGAAAAATATTTAATCCAGGTATGAGGGCGTGAGTTATGACATACTTGAATTTCGTGAAGATCGAAGAAACTTTCTCTGAAAAACGGCCTACATTAGGGGGCGCTATCTCGCCCCCTGGAGACACCCGAGCCGGATCACTCCAGAACATTGGAGTTTGCGCCACTTCTGACGCATAGTCCACTTATGGTGAGTTTTTGGGGATGGGAAAGGTCCCAAAAAGGCAATCTCCGCGCGGAAAAATAATAATAATAATAATCTGTAGAAAAACAATAGGTTTCCTTGCACTTCGTGCCAGGACGCCGTTGGGTCCTGGCACTTTCGTGCTCGGGCCCTAATTAAAGCTGCAAGCAGCGATGAACGGGCCCTCGCCCTTATGGGCACGTCTGAGGAACGCGTACGTCGGGGAACCCGCTGTCGTGGCACGTATATGTCTTCAGGCCTGGTCTCTTATCCAGCTTGTGAAGTTTGGGGCAGATCAGACTATGTAAAGTCAAGTTACAACAGCCTCATGTGTCATGGCGAAACATCAAAATTCGCCGCGACGCCACAAGAACGCCGTTGCACGAAAACACAAAAGCTTCCCAATTTAGCATCGTGACGGTGTTGAGATTCTGCTGCCCGATTTTGAGATGGATCGCTTGTATCCTCTAGGAGGAGTATCGCAAAGTTCCATACCTAAAAAGAGACAAAATGACGTCTTTGCACATGACGTATGACATCACCGTTCGAGCGATCAAAATTTCCTTCGCAATTTAGCATCACAGTACATTCAGGGTTATACCACCCAAATTTTACGCGATTCCGATGAAGTCTCTAGGAGTAGTTCGTAAAAGTATGCATAAATTACATAAAAACGCACAAAATCCAATATGGCCGACTTCCCGTTGGGCGGAGCTAATGAATCCCAATTACAAATATGTCTGGAATAATGAGTGGGATATGCATACCAAATTTGGGGAAGATTGGACAATGTATAGTCAATTTACAACAATTTCCTGTTTCCTGTAGGGGGCGCTATGATTTTCACTTTTAATGTCACACATATGTCTTCAGGCCTCGACTATTATCCAGCTTGTGAAGTTTGGGGCAGATGGGACTAGGTAAAGTCAAGTAACAACAGCCTTTTGTGTCATGGCGAACAATCAAAATTCACGTACGACATCATCGTTCGAGCGATCAAAATTTCCTTCGCAATTTAGCATCACAGTAGATTCAGGGTTATACCACCCAAATTTCACGCAAATCCGATGAACTCTCTAGGAGGAGTTCGTAAAAGTATGCATAAAATACATAAATGACATGAAAAACGACAAAATTCAATATGGCCGACTTCCTGAAGGGCGGAGCTAATGAAACCCAATGAGGCATATGTTTCAAATAATGAGTGGGATATGCATACCAACTTTGGGTAAGATTGGACAATGTATAGTCAATTTACAACAATTTCCTCTTTCCTGTAAGGGGCGCTATGATTTTCACTTTTAATGTCACACATATGTCTTCAGGCCTCGACTATTATCCAGCTTGTGAAGTTTGGGGCAGATGGGACTAGGTAAAGTCAAGTAACAACAGCCTTTTTTGTCATGGCGAACAATCAAAATTCACGTACGACATCATCGTTCGAGCGATCAAAATTTCCTTCGCAATTTATCATCACAGTAGATCCAGGGTTATACCACCCAAATTTCACGCGTATCCGATGAACTCTCTAGGAGGAGTTCGTAAAAGTATGCATAAAATACAAAAATGACATGAAAAACACAAAATTCAATATGGCCGACGTCCGGTTGGGCGGAGCTAATGAAACCCAATTAGGAATATGTTTCAAATAATGAGTGGGATATGCATACCAAGTTTCATGAATATCGGATCAACTTTGACCAAACTACGGCCTTCCACGCGTTAGGGGGCGCTAGAGAGCCAGCTAAACCCACTGAACCTAATGGCTGTATATTTACATAAAGTTCACAGGTGTCCATCATATTGCCAAGTTTCATGCGTTTCCGAGTACCTAAAGGTATGTTCCATATCTAAAAGACATAAGGGGGCGCTAGAGAGCCAACGTGCCACGCCCATGCAAAATTTTACCACTAAAATAAAGTAATTACTAGTTTGGATGTGCGTGTAAAGTTTCATAATATTTTGTGCATCCTAAAGTCTTCAAATATGCGTTCGTACATTTTAAAAAAACGCAGGAAGTCCAACATGGCTGACTTCCTGTTGGCCGAAAAAATCTGAAAAATATTTAATCCAGGTATGAGGGCGTGAGTTATGACATACTTGAATTTCGTGAAGATCGAAGAAACTTTCTCTGAAAAACGGCCTACATTAGGGGGCGCTATCTCGCCCCCTGGAGACACCCGAGCCGGATCACTCCAGAACATTGGAGTTCGCGCAACTTCTGACGCATAGTCCACTTATGGTGAGTTTTTGGGGATGGGAAAGGTCCCAAAAAGGCAATCTCCGCGCGGAAAAATAATAATAATAATAATCTGTAGAAAAACAATAGGTTTCCTTGCACTTCGTGCCAGGACGCCGTTGGGTCCTGGCACTTTCGTGCTCGGGCCCTAATAATAATAATAATAATAACAATAAATCTTCTCTGTCTGTAGTTATTCTGTTTGAAGCCTCCATGGAGTTTCTAGAAAACACAAATGCTGATCAAGACAACGGCGATGATGACGATGATGATGAAGATGATGATGAAGACACCTCGTCCTTCGTCACCGCCCCCCTCCTCCCTGCCGTCCCGCCGGTCGCCGCGGAGACGCTGCCGATGCGTTACGACCACGGCCACAGGGAGGAGCAGGCGTTGGCCGTGGCGATGGGCGGGGGGGCGAGCGGCGCCGGGAGGTTTGATGCTGCCGTTGAGGACTACTACACACTGAGACTGAGAGGTACTTCTACTGTTTACTTTCATGTCTCTGATGTACTCTATACAATACAATACTTTACATCTGCAGCTACTTTCTTTTTATGTGTTTACTCTGATTCTCTCAGTTTACTGGGTTTCTATGTTGTGAGCAAAGACTGTAAACAGGAAGTGGACGTAGTCACGTGACCTCACCCACTGGTTTGTGGACGTTTTGACACCTCCAGTTCAGCATTTTGTCCGTCTCCATCGCAGTTTTAGTCGTCTCCATCTCGGTTCTTGTCCGTCTTTGTAACGTCTGTTGAGGACTACAGATAATAAAGTAACATCTGGAGTACCTCCAGATAATAAAGAAACATCTGGAGTATCTACAGATAATAAAGTAACATCTGGAGTACCTACAGATAATAAAGTAACATCTGGAGTACCTACAGATAATAAAGTAACATCTGGAGTATCTACAGATAATAAAGTAACATCTGGAGTATCTACAGATAATAAAGTAACATCTGGAGTACCTACAGATAATAAAGTAACATCTGGAGTACCTACAGATAATAAAGTAACATCTGGAGTACCTACAGATAATAAAGTAACATCTGGAGTACCTACAGATAATAAAGTAACATCTGGAGTACCTACAGATAATAAAGTAACATCTGGAGTACCTACAGATAATAAAGTAACATCTGGAGTATCTACAGATAATAAAGTAACATCTGGAGTACCTACAGATAATAAAGTAACATCTGGAGTATCTACAGATAATAAAGTAACATCTGGAGTACCTACAGATAATAAAGTAACATCTGGAGTACCTACAGATAATAAAGTAACATCTGGAGTACCTACAGATAATAAAGTAACATCTGGAGTACCTACAGATAATAAAGTAACATCTGGAGTATCTACAGATAATAAAGTAACATCTGGAGTACCTACAGATAATAAAGTAACATCTGGAGTACCTACAGATAATAAAGTAACATCTGGAGTATCTACAGATAACAAAGTAACATCTGGAGTATCTACAGAAGGTTTTATTACATTAATAAACGTTTGATGGTTTCTTGTTATGACTTCATCATAAGTCTCTTATTGCAGCTCTGTCAGACGGGGTTCTGGTCGACGCCGTCTTCCTCCCTAACTCCTCCTCTTCCTCCCTCTCTCCTCCCCTCCTCCCTCACTCCAACACCTGGACCTCCATCTTGTCCCACGGAGCCTTCTCCTCACACACACCTGTACCTGCACCAGGTGAGTCCTCACACACACACACACACACACACACACGCACACACACACACCTGCAGCAGGTGAGTCCTCACACACTATCACTACTTCTCTCCTCTCTGTCTCTCTATCAGCTGACCTCATCGGCATGGCAGCCCAGCTGGCCAATCAGAGGCTGGTGTGTGTCCTTGAGGCGTGTCACCTGGGCGGAGCCACAACTGAAGTTGTCCTGAGCCGAGCGTTCCACCTGACCACCTGACCCCTGATCACCTGACCACCTGACCCCTGATCACCTGACCACCTGACCCCTGATCACCTGATCACCTGACAACCTGACCCCTGATCACCTGATCACCTGACCACCTGACCCCTGATCACCTGACCACCTGACCCCTGATCACCTGACCACCTGACACCTGACCACCTGACCACCTGACCCCTGATCACCTGATCACCTGACAACCTGACCCCTGATCACCTGATCACCTGACCACCTGACCCCTGATCACCTGACCACCTGACCACCTGACCCCTGACCACCTGACCACCTGACCCCTGATCACCTGACCACCTGACCCCTGATCACCTGACCACCTGACCCCTGATCACCTGATCACCTGACAACCTGACCCCTGATCACCTGATCACCTGACCACCTGACCCCTGATCACCTGACCACCTGACCCCTGATCACCTGACCACCTGACCCCTGACCACCTGACCACCTGACCCCTGATCACCTGATCACCTGACAACCTGACCCCTGATCACCTGATCACCTGACCACCTGACCCCTGATCACTTGACCACCTGACCCCTGACCACCTGACCCCTGATCACCTGACCACCTGACCCCTGATCACCTGACCACCTGACCCCTGACCACCTGACCACCTGACCCCTGATCACCTGATCACCTGACAACCTGACCCCTGATCACCTGATCACCTGACCACCTGACCCCTGATCACCTGACCACCTGACCCCTGACCACCTGACCCCTGATCACCTGACCACCTGACCCCTGACCACCTGACCCCTGATCACCTGATCACCTGACCACCTGACCCCTGATCACCTGATCACCTGACCACCTGACCACCTGACCCCTGATCACCTGATCACCTGACAACCTGACCCCTGATCACCTGATCACCTGACCACCTGACCCCTGATCACCTGACCACCTGACCCCTGACCACCTGACCACCTGACCCCTGATCACCTGACCACCTGACCCCTGACCACCTGACCCCTGATCACCTGACCACCTGACCCCTGATCACCTGACCACCTGACCCCTGACCACCTGACCCCTGATCACCTGACCACCTGACCCCTGATCACCTGACCACCTGACCCCTGACCACCTGACCACCTGACCCCTGATCACCTGACCACCTGACCCCTGATCACCTGACCACCTGACCCCTGACCACCTGACCACCTGACCCCTGATCACCTGATCACCTGACAACCTGACCCCTGATCACCTGATCACCTGACCACCTGACCCCTGATCACCTGACCACCTGACCCCTGACCACCTGACCCCTGATCACCTGACCACCTGACCCCTGACCACCTGACCCCTGATCACCTGATCACCTGACCACCTGACCCCTGATCACCTGATCACCTGACCACCTGACCCCTGATCACCTGATCACCTGACAACCTGACCCCTGATCACCTGATCACCTGACCACCTGACCCCTGATCACCTGACCACCTGACCCCTGACCACCTGACCACCTGACCCCTGATCACCTGACCACCTGACCCCTGACCACCTGACCCCTGATCACCTGACCACCTGACCCCTGATCACCTGCCCACCTGACCCTTGACCCCCTGACCCTTGAGCCCCTGATCACCTGACCATCTGACCCTTGACCCCCTGACCACCTGACCCCTGATCACCTGACCACCTGACCCCTGACCACCTGACCACCTGACCCCCTGATCCCTGACCCCTGACCCCTGACCCCTGACACCTGACCCCTGGTGCCTGATGGGAGTTTAAAGTTTGATTTCTTATGTCTAACATTTTTATACCTGATGATTAACTGTATTTATGAAAGTACTTCCTGTTGGATACGTGTTGATGTTCTTCACTGATGCTGGGATTTGTAGTTTTTTTGGTAACAATGCCAGTGTTTTGTACTGTAGATATTAGTATATACATTTAGTATGTAGGTGGTATCAATTAAACCGCTTTATGTTTAAGAGATATTCATTTATTATCTATTTATTCATAATAATGTTATTAAGAAGAAGAGGAAGTAGAGGAAGAGGAAGTAGAGGGAGTTTCAGTGTTTCTAAAGTCCTGCTTTCTGTCCTGGTTTACATGTTTTATTAAAACCTCAGTTTGAAGTTCCCTTTAAGTTCTATTTTGGTGTCAGGAAGTTCCCGTCTCTGTTTCTAGCCCTGCTAGCTCCGGTCTCAGTTCCATCTGCATGTTGCTTTGTTTTCTAAACTCTGTAAAGTTTCTCATTTGGAGACTTTTCATCACATCTACAGTCTAATAAATCTCCTCTCATTTAAAGCTCTCATATTATGCTCATTTCCAGGTTCATAGATGTATTTGAATGTTGCACTAGAACATGTTTACATGCTGCAATGTTCAAAAACCTTTATTGTTCTCATACGTCAGCCTGCATATACCAGCTCAGAGGCTGATTCACAGCCTGTCTCCTCCCACTCTGCTCTGATTGGTCAGCGTTTCTGTCAATCAAACATCCTCAACACAGCGTCACTCTCTCCCTCTCCTCCGGAGAGAGAGAGAGCTACCTGTAGGTCTGACTGGAGAGAGAGAGAGAGCTACCTGTAGGTCTGACTGTAGGGAGAGAGAGCTACCTGTAGGTCTGACTGTAGGTCTGACTGTAGGGAGAGAGAGAGCTACCTGTAGGTCTGACTGTAGGTCTGACTGTAGGGAGAGAGAGCTACCTGTAGGTCTGACTGTAGGGAGAGAGAGCTACCTGTAGGTCTGACTGTAGGGAGAGAGAGCTACCTGTAGGTCTGACTGTAGGTCTGACTGTAGGGAGAGAGAGAGCTACCTGTAGGTCTGACTGTAGGTCTGACTGTAGGGAGAGAGAGCTACCTGTAGCTCTGACTGTAGGGAGAGAGAGCTACCTGTAGCTCTGACTGTAGGGAGAGAGAGCTACCTGTAGGTCTGACTGTAGGTCTGACTGTAGGGAGAGAGAGAGCTACCTGTAGGTCTGACTGTAGGTCTGACTGTAGGGAGAGAGAGCTACCTGTAGGTCTGACTGTAGGTCTGACTGTAGGGAGAGAGAGAGCTACCTGTAGGTCTGACTGTAGGTCTGACTGTAGGGAGAGAGAGCTACCTGTAGGTCTGACTGGAGGGGGAGAGAGCTACCTGTAGGTCTGACTGTAGGTCTGACTGTAGGGAGAGAAAGAGCTACCTGTAGGTCTGACTGTAGGTCTGACTGTAGAGAGAGAGAGAGCTACCTGTAGGTCTGACTGTAGCTCTGACTGTAGGGAGAGAGAGCTACCTGTAGGTCTGACTGTAGGTCTGACTGTAGGGAGAGAGAGAGCTACCTGTAGGTCTGACTGTAGGTCTGACTGTAGGGAGAGAGAGCTACCTGTAGCTCTGACTGTGGGTCTGACTGTAGGGAGAGAGAGAGCTACCTGTAGGTCTGACTGTAGCTCTGACTGTAGGGAGAGAGAGCTACCTGTAGGTCTGACTGTAGGTCTGACTGTAGGGAGAGAGAGCTACCTGTAGGTCTGACTGTAGAGAGAGAGAGCTACCTGTAGGTCTGATTGTAGGGAGAGAGAGCTACCTGTAGGTCTGACTGTAGGTCTGACTGTAGGGAGAGAGAGAGCTACCTGTAGGTCTGACTGTAGGTCTGACTGTAGGGAGAGAGAGCTACCTGTAGCTCTGACTGTAGGGAGAGAGAGCTACCTGTAGGTCTGACTGTAGGTCTGACTGTAGAGAGAGAGAGAGCTACCTGTAGGTCTGACTGTAGGTCTGACTGTAGAGAGAGAGAGAGCTACCTGTAGGTCTGACTGTAGGTCTGACTGTAGGGAGAGAGAGCTACCTGTAACTCTGACTGTAGAGAGAGAGAGAGCTACCTGTAGGTCTGACTGTAGGTCTGACTGTAGGGAGAGAGAGAGCTACCTGTAGGTCTGACTGTAGAGAGAGAGAGAGCTACCTGTAGGTCTGACTGTAGGGAGAGAGAGAGCTACCTGTAGGTCTGACTGTAGGTCTGACTGTAGGGAGAGAGAGAGCTACCTGTAGGTCTGACTGTAGGTCTGACTGTAGGGAGAGAGAGAGCTACCTGTAGGTCTGACTGTAGCTCTGACTGTAGGGAGAGAGAGCTACCTGTAGGTCTGACTGTAGGTCTGACTGTAGGGAGAGAGAGAGCTACCTGTAGGTCTGACTGTAGGTCTGACTGTAGGGAGAGAGAGCTACCTGTAGGTCTGACTGTAGGTCTGACTGTAGGGAGAGAGAGAGCTACCTGTAGGTCTGACTGTAGGTCTGACTGTAGGGAGAGAGAGCTACCTGTAGCTCTGACTGTAGGGAGAGAGAGCTACCTGTAGGTCTGACTGTAGGTCTGACTGTAGAGAGAGAGAGAGAGCTACCTGTAGGTCTGACTGTAGGTCTGACTGTAGAGAGAGAGAGAGCTACCTGTAGGTCTGACTGTAGGTCTGACTGTAGGGAGAGAGAGCTACCTGTAGGTCTGACTGTAGGGAGAGAGAGCTACCTGTAGCTCTGACTGTAGGGAGAGAGAGCTACCTGTAGGTCTGACTGTAGGGAGAGAGAGCTACCTGTAGCTCTGACTGTAGGGAGAGAGAGCTACCTGTAGGTCTGACTGTAGGTCTGACTGTAGGGAGAGAGAGCTACCTGTAGCTCTGACTGTAGGGAGAGAGAGCTACCTGTAGCTCTGACTGTAGGGAGAGAGAGCTACCTGTAGGTCTGACTGTAGGTCTGACTGTAGGGAGAGAGAGCTACCTGTAGGTCTGACTGTAGGGAGAGAGAGCTACCTGTAGCTCTGACTGTAGGGAGAGAGAGCTACCTGTAGGTCTGACTGTAGGTCTGACTGGAGGGGGAGAGAGAGCTATCTGTAGGTCTGACTGTAGGTCTGACTGTAGAGAGAGAGAGAGAGCTACCTGTAGGTCTGACTGTAGGTCTGACTGTAGAGAGAGAGAGAGCTACCTGTAGGTCTGACTGTAGGTCTGACTGTAGAGAGAGAGAGAGCTACCTGTAGGTCTGACTGTAGGTCTGACTGTAGAGAGAGAGAGAGCTACCTGTAGGTCTGACTGTAGGTCTGACTGTAGAGAGAGAGAGAGCTACCTGTAGGTCTGACTGTAGAGAGAGAGAGAGCTACCTGTAGGTCTGACTGTAGGTCTGACTGTAGAGAGAGAGAGAGCTACCTGTAGGTTTGACTGTAGGTCTGACTGTAGAGAGAGAGAGAGCTACCTGTAGGTCTGACTGTAGGTCTGACTGTAGAGAGAGAGAGAGCTACCTGTAGGTCTGACTGTAGGTCTGACTGTAGGGAGAGAGAGCTACCTGTAGGTCTGACTGTAGAGAGAGAGAGAGCTACCTGTAGGTCTGACTGTAGGTCTGACTGTAGGGAGAGAGAGAGCTACCTGTAGGTCTGACTGTAGGTCTGACTGTAGAGAGAGAGAGAGCTACCTGTAGGTCTGACTGTAGAGAGAGAGAGAGCTACCTGTAGGTCTGACTGTAGGTCTGACTGTAGGGAGAGAGAGCTACCTGTAGCTCTGACTGTAGAGAGAGAGAGAGCTACCTGTAGGTCTGACTGTAGGTCTGACTGTAGGGAGAGAGAGAGCTACCTGTAGGTCTGACTGTAGGTCTGACTGTTGAGAGAGAGAGAGCTACCTGTAGGTCTGACTGTAGGGAGAGAGAGCTACCTGTAGCTCTGACTGGAGGGAGAGAGAGCTACCTGTAGCTCTGACTGTAGGGAGAGAGAGCTACCTGTAGGTCTGACTGGAGGGAGAGAGAGAGCTACCTGTAGGTCTGACTGTAGGGAGAGAGAGCTACCTGTAGCTCTGACTGGAGGGAGAGAGAGCTACCTGTAGCTCTGACTGTAGGTCTGACTGTAGGGAGAGAGAGAGCTACCTGTAGGTCTGACTGTAGGTCTGACTGTAGGGAGAGAGAGCTACCTGTAGGTCTGACTGTAGGGAGAGAGAGCTACCTGTAGGTCTGACTGTAGGTCTGACTGTAGGGAGAGAGAGAGCTACCTGTAGGTCTGACTGTAGCTCTGACTGTAGGGAGAGAGAGCTACCTGTAGGTCTGACTGTAGGTCTGACTGTAGGGAGAGAGAGAGCTACCTGTAGGTCTGACTGTAGGTCTGACTGTAGGGAGAGAGAGCTACCTGTAGGTCTGACTGTAGGGAGAGAGAGCTACCTGTAGGTCTGACTGTAGGTCTGACTGTAGGGAGAGAGAGAGCTACCTGTAGGTCTGACTGTAGGTCTGACTGTAGGGAGAGAGAGCTACCTGTAGCTCTGACTGTAGGGAGAGAGAGCTACCTGTAGGTCTGACTGTAGGTCTGACTGTAGAGAGAGAGAGAGCTACCTGTAGGTCTGACTGTAGGTCTGACTGTAGAGAGAGAGAGAGCTACCTGTAGGTCTGACTGTAGGTCTGACTGTAGGGAGAGAGAGCTACCTGTAGCTCTGACTGTAGAGAGAGAGAGAGCTACCTGTAGGTCTGACTGTAGGTCTGACTGTAGGGAGAGAGAGAGCTACCTGTAGGTCTGACTGTAGGTCTGACTGTAGAGAGAGAGAGAGCTACCTGTAGGTCTGACTGTAGGGAGAGAGAGCTACCTGTAGCTCTGACTGTAGGGAGAGAGAGCTACCTGTAGCTCTGACTGTAGGTCTGACTCTAGGGAGAGAGAGAGCTACCTGTAGCTCTGACTGTAGGTCTGACTGTAGGGAGAGAGAGAGCTACCTGTAGGTCTGACTGTAGGGAGAGAGAGCTACCTGTAGGTCTGACTGTAGGGAGAGAGAGCTACCTGTAGCTCTGACTGTAGGTCTGACTGTAGGGAGAGAGAGCTACCTGTAGGTCTGACTGTAGGTCTGACTGTAGGGAGAGAGAGCTACCTGTAGGTCTGACTGTAGAGAGAGAGAGCTACCTGTAGCTCTGACTGGAGGGAGAGAGAGAGTTACCTGTAGGTCTGACTGTAGGGAGAGAGAGAGCTACCTGTAGGTCTGACTGTAGGGAGAGAGAGCTACCTGTAGGTCTGACTGTAGGTCTGACTGTAGGGAGAGAGAGCTACCTGTAGCTCTGACTGTAGAGAGAGAGAGAGCTACCTGTAGGTCTGACTGTAGGTCTGACTGTAGGGAGAGAGAGAGCTACCTGTAGGTCTGACTGTAGGTCTGACTGTAGAGAGAGAGAGAGCTACCTGTAGGTCTGACTGTAGGTCTGACTGTAGGGAGAGAGAGCTACATGTAGGTCTGACTGTAGGGAGAGAGAGAGCTACCTGTAGGTCTGACTGTAGGTCTGACTGTAGAGAGAGAGAGAGCTACCTGTAGGTCTGACTGTAGGTCTGACTGTAGGGAGAGAGAGCTACCTGTAGGTCTGACTGTAGGTCTGACTGTAGGGAGAGAGAGCTACCTGCTACCTGTGTTAACAGCCATATTAAGACAATTACAAAGACAGCCTTCTATCACCTGAAGAATATAAGAAGAATTAGAGGACTGATGTCTCAGCAGGATTTGGAAAAACTAGTCCATGCATTTATCTTCAGCCGACTTGATTACTGTAACGGCGTCTTTACCGGTCTTCCTAAAAAATCGATCAGACAGCTGCAGCTGATTCAGAACGCTGCTGCTAGAGTCCTCACTAAGACCAAGAAAGTGGATCACATCAGTCCAGTTCTGAAGTCTCTACACTGGCTGCCTGTCTCTCAGAGAATTGATTTCAAAATACTGCTGCTGGTTTACAAAGCACTAAATGGTTTAGGGCCAAAATACATTTCTGATCTTCTGCTGTGTTATGAACCATCCAGACCTCTCAGGTCATCTGGATCAGGTCTGCTTAGTGTCCCCAGAGTCAGAACTAAACATGCAGAAGCAGCATTCAGTTTTTATGCACCAAATATCTGGAACAAGCTCCCAGAAACCTGCAGGACCGCTCCAACTCTCACTTCTTTTAAAACATAGCTTAAAACTTTCCTGTTTGCGGGTGCCTTTTATGCTGACACTGCACTATAACTTTTACTCTTTTGAGTTTTATGCAATTTTAGCTTCTATCCTAGCTTTTATTTTTAGCTTGTTTTTATTTTCTAATCTTTAATGTTTAAATGTTTTTATGTTTTTATAATTGTTTTAATTATTTCTTAATGTTCTTTTGCATTTTGTCGCAATGTTCTTGAATGTTTCTGTAAAGCACTTTGAATTGCCCTGTTGTTGAAATGTGCTATACAAATAAAGCTGCCTTGCCTTGCCTTACCTGTAGGTCTGACTGTAGGTCTGACTGTAGGGAGAGAGAGCTACCTGTAGCTCTGACTGTAGGGAGAGAGAGCTACCTGTAGGTCTGACTGTAGGGAGAGAGAGCTACCTGTAGGTCTGACTGTAGGTCTGACTGTTGGGAGAGAGAGCTACCTGTAGCTCTGACTGTAGGGAGAGAGAGCTACCTGTAGCTCTGACTGTAGGGAGAGAGAGCTACCTGTAGGTCTGACTGTAGGTCTGACTGTAGGGAGAGAGAGCTACCTGTAGGTCTGACTGTAGGGAGAGAGAGCTACCTGTAGCTCTGACTGTAGGGAGAGAGAGCTACCTGTAGGTCTGACTGTAGGTCTGACTGGAGGGGGAGAGAGAGCTATCTGTAGGTCTGACTGTAGGTCTGACTGTAGAGAGAGAGAGAGCTACCTGTAGGTCTGACTGTAGGTCTGACTGTAGGGAGAGAGAGCTACCTGTAGGTCTGACTGTAGAGAGAGAGAGAGCTACCTGTAGGTCTGACTGTAGGTCTGACTGTAGGGAGAGAGAGAGCTACCTGTAGGTCTGACTGTAGGTCTGACTGTAGAGAGAGAGAGAGCTACCTGTAGGTCTGACTGTAGAGAGAGAGAGAGCTACCTGTAGGTCTGACTGGAGGGAGAGAGAGAGCTACCTGTAGGTCTGACTGTAGGGAGAGAGAGCTACCTGTAGCTCTGACTGGAGGGAGAGAGAGCTACCTGTAGCTCTGACTGTAGGTCTGACTGTAGGGAGAGAGAGAGCTACCTGTAGGTCTGACTGTAGGTCTGACTGTAGGGAGAGAGAGCTACCTGTAGGTCTGACTGTAGGGAGAGAGAGCTACCTGTAGCTCTGACTGTAGGGAGAGAGAGCTACCTGTAGGTCTGACTGTAGGGAGAGAGAGAGCTACCTGTAGGTCTGACTGTAGGTCTGACTGTAGGGAGAGAGAGCTACCTGTAGGTCTGACTGTAGAGAGAGAGAGCTACCTGTAGCTCTGACTGGAGGGAGAGAGAGAGCTACCTGTAGGTCTGACTGTAGGGAGAGAGAGAGCTACCTGTAGGTCTGACTGTAGGGAGAGAGAGCTACCTGTAGCTCTGACTGTAGGTCTGACTGGAGGGGGAGAGAGAGCTATCTGTAGGTCTGACTGTAGGTCTGACTGTAGAGAGAGAGAGAGCTACCTGTAGGTCTGACTGTAGGTCTGACTGTAGAGAGAGAGAGAGCTACCTGTAGGTCTGACTGTAGGTCTGACTGTAGAGAGAGAGAGAGCTACCTGTAGGTCTGACTGTAGGTCTGACTGTAGAGAGAGAGAGAGCTACCTGTAGGTCTGACTGTAGGGAGAGAGAGCTACCTGTAGCTCTGACTGTGGGTCTGACTGTAGGGAGAGAGAGAGCTACCTGTAGGTCTGACTGTAGCTCTGACTGTAGGGAGAGAGAGCTACCTGTAGGTCTGACTGTAGGTCTGACTGTAGGGAGAGAGAGCTACCTGTAGGTCTGACTGTAGAGAGAGAGAGCTACCTGTAGGTCTGACTGTAGGTCTGACTGTAGGGAGAGAGAGCTACCTGTAGGTCTGATTGTAGGGAGAGAGAGCTACCTGTAGGTCTGACTGTAGGTCTGACTGTAGGGAGAGAGAGAGCTACCTGTAGGTCTGACTGTAGGTCTGACTGTAGGGAGAGAGAGCTACCTGTAGCTCTGACTGTAGGGAGAGAGAGCTACCTGTAGGTCTGACTGTAGGTCTGACTGTAGAGAGAGAGAGAGCTACCTGTAGGTCTGACTGTAGGTCTGACTGTAGAGAGAGAGAGAGCTACCTGTAGGTCTGACTGTAGGGAGAGAGAGCTACCTGTAGCTCTGACTGTAGAGAGAGAGAGAGCTACCTGTAGGTCTGACTGTAGGTCTGACTGTAGGGAGAGAGAGAGCTACCTGTAGGTCTGACTGTAGGTCTGACTGTAGAGAGAGAGAGAGCTACCTGTAGGTCTGACTGTAGGGAGAGAGAGAGCTACCTGTAGGTCTGACTGTAGGTCTGACTGTAGAGAGAGAGAGAGCTACCTGTAGGTCTGACTGTAGGGAGAGAGAGCTACCTGTAGGTCTGACTGTAGGTCTGACTGTAGGGAGAGAGAGAGCTACCTGTAGGTCTGACTGTAGGTCTGACTGTAGGGAGAGAGAGAGCTACCTGTAGGTCTGACTGTAGCTCTGACTGTAGGGAGAGAGAGCTACCTGTAGGTCTGACTGTAGGTCTGACTGTAGGGAGAGAGAGAGCTACCTGTAGGTCTGACTGTAGGTCTGACTGTAGGGAGAGAGAGCTACCTGTAGGTCTGACTGTAGGTCTGACTGTAGAGAGAGAGAGAGCTACCTGTAGGTCTGACTGTAGGTCTGACTGTAGAGAGAGAGAGAGCTACCTGTAGGTCTGACTGTTGGTCTGACTGTAGGGAGAGAGAGCTACCTGTAGCTCTGACTGTAGAGAGAGAGAGAGCTACCTGTAGGTCTGACTGTAGGTCTGACTGTAGGGAGAGAGAGAGCTACCTGTAGGTCTGACTGTAGAGAGAGAGAGAGCTACCTGTAGGTCTGACTGTAGGGAGAGAGAGAGCTACCTGTAGGTCTGACTGTAGGTCTGAATGTAGAGAGAGAGAGAGCTACCTGTAGGTCTGACTGTAGGGAGAGAGAGCTACCTGTAGGTCTGACTGTAGGTCTGACTGTAGGGAGAGAGAGAGCTACCTGTAGGTCTGACTGTAGGTCTGACTGTAGGGAGAGAGAGAGCTACCTGTAGGTCTGACTGTAGCTCTGACTGTAGGGAGAGAGAGCTACCTGTAGGTCTGACTGTAGGTCTGACTGTAGGGAGAGAGAGAGCTACCTGTAGGTCTGACTGTAGGTCTGACTGTAGGGAGAGAGAGCTACCTGTAGGTCTGACTGTAGGGAGAGAGAGCTACCTGTAGGTCTGACTGTAGGTCTGACTGTAGGGAGAGAGAGAGCTACCTGTAGGTCTGACTGTAGGTCTGACTGTAGGGAGAGAGAGCTACCTGTAGCTCTGACTGTAGGGAGAGAGAGCTACCTGTAGGTCTGACTGTAGGTCTGACTGTAGAGAGAGAGAGAGCTACCTGTAGGTCTGACTGTAGGTCTGACTGTAGAGAGAGAGAGAGCTACCTGTAGGTCTGACTGTAGGTCTGACTGTAGGGAGAGAGAGCTACCTGTAGCTCTGACTGTAGAGAGAGAGAGAGCTACCTGTAGGTCTGACTGTAGGTCTGACTGTAGGGAGAGAGAGAGCTACCTGTAGGTCTGACTGTAGGTCTGACTGTTGAGAGAGAGAGAGCTACCTGTAGGTCTGACTGTAGGGAGAGAGAGCTACCTGTAGCTCTGACTGGAGGGAGAGAGAGCTACCTGTAGCTCTGACTGTAGGGAGAGAGAGCTACCTGTAGGTCTGACTGTAGGGAGAGAGAGCTACCTGTAGGTCTGACTGGAGGGAGAGAGAGCTACCTGTAGGTCTGACTGTAGGGAGAGAGAGCTACCTGTAGGTCTGACTGTAGGGAGAGAGAGCTACCTGTAGCTCTGACTGTAGGTCTGACTGTAGGGAGAGAGAGAGCTACCTGTAGGTCTGACTGTAGGTCTGACTGTAGGGAGAGAGAGCTACCTGTAGGTCTGACTGTAGGGAGAGAGAGCTACCTGTAGGTCTGACTGTAGGTCTGACTGTAGGGAGAGAGAGAGCTACCTGTAGGTCTGACTGTAGCTCTGACTGTAGGGAGAGAGAGCTACCTGTAGGTCTGACTGTAGGTCTGACTGTAGGGAGAGAGAGAGCTACCTGTAGGTCTGACTGTAGGTCTGACTGTAGGGAGAGAGAGCTACCTGTAGGTCTGACTGTAGGGAGAGAGAGCTACCTGTAGGTCTGACTGTAGGTCTGACTGTAGGGAGAGAGAGAGCTACCTGTAGGTCTGACTGTAGGTCTGACTGTAGGGAGAGAGAGCTACCTGTAGCTCTGACTGTAGGGAGAGAGAGCTACCTGTAGGTCTGACTGTAGGTCTGACTGTAGAGAGAGAGAGAGCTACCTGTAGGTCTGACTGTAGGTCTGACTGTAGAGAGAGAGAGAGCTACCTGTAGGTCTGACTGTAGGTCTGACTGTAGGGAGAGAGAGCTACCTGTAGCTCTGACTGTAGAGAGAGAGAGAGCTACCTGTAGGTCTGACTGTAGGTCTGACTGTAGGGAGAGAGAGAGCTACCTGTAGGTCTGACTGTAGGTCTGACTGTAGAGAGAGAGAGAGCTACCTGTAGGTCTGACTGTAGGGAGAGAGAGCTACCTGTAGCTCCGACTGGAGGGAGAGAGAGCTACCTATAGCTCTGACTGTAGGGAGAGAGAGCTACCTGTAGGTCTGACTGGAGGGAGAGAGAGAGCTACCTGTAGGTCTGACTGTAGGGAGAGAGAGCTACCTGTAGCTCTGACTGTAGGGAGAGAGAGCTACCTGTAGGTCTGACTGTAGGGAGAGAGAGAGCTACCTGTAGGTCTGACTGTAGGTCTGACTGTAGGGAGAGAGAGCTACCTGTAGCTCTGACTGTAGGGAGAGAGAGCTACCTGTAGGTCTGACTGTAGAGAGAGAGAGAGCTACCTGTAGGTCTGACTGTAGGTCTGACTGTAGAGAGAGAGAGAGCTACCTGTAGGTCTGACTGTAGGTCTGACTGTAGGGAGAGAGAGCTACCTGTAGCTCTGACTGTAGAGAGAGAGAGAGCTACCTGTAGGTCTGACTGTAGGTCTGACTGTAGGGAGAGAGAGAGCTACCTGTAGGTCTGACTGTAGGTCTGACTGTAGAGAGAGAGAGAGCTACCTGTAGGTCTGACTGTAGGGAGAGAGAGCTACCTGTAGCTCTGACTGGAGGGAGAGAGAGCTACCTGTAGCTCTGACTGTAGGGAGAGAGAGCTACCTGTAGGTCTGACTGTAGGGAGAGAGAGAGCTACCTGTAGGTCTGACTGTAGGTCTGACTGTAAGGAGAGAGAGCTACCTGTAGGTCTGACTGTAGGGAGAGAGAGCTACCTGTAGGTCTGACTGTAGGGAGAGAGAGCTACCTGTAGCTCTGACTGTAGGTCTGACTGTAGGGAGAGAGAGCTACCTGTAGGTCTGACTGTAGGTCTGACTGTAGGGAGAGAGAGCTACCTGTAGGTCTGACTGTAGAGAGAGAGAGCTACCTGTAGCTCTGACTGGAGGGAGAGAGAGAGTTACCTGTAGGTCTGACTGTAGGGAGAGAGAGAGCTACCTGTAGGTCTGACTGTAGGGAGAGAGAGCTACCTGTAGGTCTGACTGTAGGTCTGACTGTAGGTCTGACTGTAGAGAGAGAGAGCTACCTGTAGCTCTGACTGTAGGTCTGACTGTAGGGAGAGAGAGAGCTACCTGTAGGTCTGACTGTAGGTCTGACTGTAGAGAGAGAGAGAGCTACCTGTAGGTCTGACTGTAGGTCTGACTGTAGAGAGAGAGAGAGCTACGTGTAGGTCTGACTGTAGGTCTGACTGTAGGGAGAGAGAGCTACCTGTAGGTCTGACTGTAGGGAGAGAGAGAGCTACCTGTAGGTCTGACTGTAGGTCTGACTGTAGAGAGAGAGAGAGCTACCTGTAGGTCTGACTGTAGGTCTGACTGTAGGGAGAGAGAGCTACCTGTAGGTCTGACTGTAGGGAGAGAGAGCTACCTGTAGCTCTGACTGTAGGGAGAGAGAGCTACCTGTAGGTCTGACTGTAGGGAGAGAGAGCTACCTGTAGCTCTGACTGTAGGGAGAGAGAGCTACCTGTAGGTCTGACTGTAGGTCTGACTGTAGGGAGAGAGAGCTACCTGTAGCTCTGACTGTAGGGAGAGAGAGCTACCTGTAGCTCTGACTGTAGGGAGAGAGAGCTACCTGTAGGTCTGACTGTAGGTCTGACTGTAGGGAGAGAGAGCTACCTGTAGCTCTGACTGTAGGGAGAGAGAGCTACCTGTAGGTCTGACTGTAGGTCTGACTGTAGAGAGAGAGAGAGCTACCTGTAGGTCTGACTGTAGGTCTGACTGTAGAGAGAGAGAGAGCTACCTGTAGGTCTGACTGTAGGTCTGACTGTAGGGAGAGAGAGCTACCTGTAGCTCTGACTGTAGAGAGAGAGAGAGCTACCTGTAGGTCTGACTGTAGGTCTGACTGTAGGGAGAGAGAGAGCTACCTGTAGGTCTGACTGTAGGTCTGACTGTAGAGAGAGAGAGAGCTACCTGTAGGTCTGACTGTAGGGAGAGAGAGCTACCTGTAGCTCTGACTGGAGGGAGAGAGAGCTACCTGTAGCTCTGACTGTAGGGAGAGAGAGCTACCTGTAGGTCTGACTGGAGGGAGAGAGAGAGCTACCTGTAGGTCTGACTGTAGGGAGAGAGAGCTACCTGTAGCTCTGACTGGAGGGAGAGAGAGCTACCTGTAGCTCTGACTGTAGGTCTGACTCTAGGGAGAGAGAGAGCTACCTGTAGGTCTGACTGTAGGTCTGACTGTAAGGAGAGAGAGCTACCTGTAGGTCTGACTGTAGGGAGAGAGAGCTACCTGTAGGTCTGACTGTAGGGAGAGAGAGCTACCTGTAGCTCTGACTGTAGGTCTGACTGTAGGGAGAGAGAGCTACCTGTAGGTCTGACTGTAGGTCTGACTGTAGGGAGAGAGAGCTACCTGTAGGTCTGACTGTAGAGAGAGAGAGCTACCTGTAGCTCTGACTGGAGGGAGAGAGAGAGTTACCTGTAGGTCTGACTGTAGGGAGAGAGAGAGCTACCTGTAGGTCTGACTGTAGGGAGAGAGAGCTACCTGTAGGTCTGACTGTAGGTCTGACTGTAGGGAGAGAGAGCTACCTGTAGCTCTGACTGTAGAGAGAGAGAGCTACCTGTAGGTCTGACTGTAGGTCTGACTGTAGGGAGAGAGAGAGCTACCTGTAGGTCTGACTGTAGGTCTGACTGTAGAGAGAGAGAGAGCTACCTGTAGGTCTGACTGTAGGTCTGACTGTAGGGAGAGAGAGCTACATGTAGGTCTGACTGTAGGGAGAGAGAGAGCTACCTGTAGGTCTGACTGTAGGTCTGACTGTAGAGAGAGAGAGAGCTACCTGTAGGTCTGACTGTAGGTCTGACTGTAGGGAGAGAGAGCTACCTGTAGGTCTGACTGTAGGGAGAGAGAGAGCTACCTGTAGGTCTGACTGTAGGTCTGACTGTAGAGAGAGAGAGAGCTACCTGTAGGTCTGACTGTAGGTCTGACTGTAGGGAGAGAGAGCTACCTGTAGGTCTGACTGTAGGTCTGACTGTAGGGAGAGAGAGCTACCTGCTACCTGTGTTAACAGCCATATTAAGACAATTACAAAGACAGCCTTCTATCACCTGAAGAATATAAGAAGAATTAGAGGACTGATGTCTCAGCAGGATTTGGAAAAACTAGTCCATGCATTTATCTTCAGCCGACTTGACTACTGTAACGGCGTCTTTACCGGTCTTCCTAAAAAATCGATCAGACAGCTGCAGCTGATTCAGAACGCTGCTGCTAGAGTCCTCACTAAGACCAAGAAAGTGGATCACATCAGTCCAGTTCTGAAGTCTCTACACTGGCTGCCTGTCTCTCAGAGAATTGATTTCAAAATACTGCTGCTGGTTTACAAAGCACTAAATGGTTTAGGGCCAAAATACATTTCTGATCTTCTGCTGTGTTATGAACCATCCAGACCTCTCAGGTCATCTGGATCAGGTCTGCTTAGTGTCCCCAGAGTCAGAACTAAACATGCAGAAGCAGCATTCAGTTTTTATGCACCAAATATCTGGAACAAGCTCCCAGAAACCTGCAGGACCGCTCCAACTCTCACTTCTTTTAAAACATAGCTTAAAACTTTCCTGTTTGCGGGTGCCTTTTATGCTGACACTGCACTATAACTTTTACTCTTTTGAGTTTTATGCAATTTTAGCTTCTATCCTAGCTTTTATTTTTAGCTTGTTTTTATTTTCTAATCTTTAATGTTTAAATGTTTTTATGTTTTTATAATTGTTTTAATTATTTCTTAATGTTCTTTTGCATTTTGTCGCAATGTTCTTGAATGTTTCTGTAAAGCACTTTGAATTGCCCTGTTGTTGAAATGTGCTATACAAATAAAGCTGCCTTGCCTTGCCTTACCTGTAGGTCTGACTGTAGGTCTGACTGTAGGGAGAGAGAGCTACCTGTAGCTCTGACTGTAGGGAGAGAGAGCTACCTGTAGGTCTGACTGTAGGGAGAGAGAGCTACCTGTAGGTCTGACTGTAGGTCTGACTGTTGGGAGAGAGAGCTACCTGTAGCTCTGACTGTAGGGAGAGAGAGCTACCTGTAGGTCTGACTGTAGGTCTGACTGTAGGGAGAGAGAGCTACCTGTAGGTCTGACTGTAGGGAGAGAGAGCTACCTGTAGCTCTGACTGTAGGGAGAGAGAGCTACCTGTAGCTCTGACTGTAGGGAGAGAGAGCTACCTGTAGCTCTGACTGTAGGGAGAGAGAGCTACCTGTAGGTCTGACTGTAGGTCTGACTGTAGGGAGAGAGAGCTACCTGTAGGTCTGACTGTAGGGAGAGAGAGCTACCTGTAGCTCTGACTGTAGGGAGAGAGAGCTACCTGTAGGTCTGACTGTAGGTCTGACTGGAGGGGGAGAGAGAGCTATCTGTAGGTCTGACTGTAGGTCTGACTGTAGAGAGAGAGAGAGCTACCTGTAGGTCTGACTGTAGGTCTGACTGTAGGGAGAGAGAGCTACCTGTAGGTCTGACTGTAGAGAGAGAGAGAGCTACCTGTAGGTCTGACTGTAGGTCTGACTGTAGGGAGAGAGAGAGCTACCTGTAGGTCTGACTGTAGGTCTGACTGTAGAGAGAGAGAGAGCTACCTGTAGGTCTGACTGTAGAGAGAGAGAGAGCTACCTGTAGGTCTGACTGGAGGGAGAGAGAGAGCTACCTGTAGGTCTGACTGTAGGGAGAGAGAGCTACCTGTAGGTCTGACTGGAGGGAGAGAGAGCTACCTGTAGCTCTGACTGTAGGGAGAGAGAGCTACCTGTAGGTCTGACTGTAGGGAGAGAGAGAGCTACCTGTAGGTCTGACTGTAGAGAGAGAGAGAGCTACCTGTAGGTCTGACTGTAGGGAGAGAGAGAGCTACCTGTAGGTCTGACTGTAGGTCTGACTGTAGGGAGAGAGAGCTACCTGTAGGTCTGACTGTAGGGAGAGAGAGCTACCTGTAGCTCTGACTGTAGGGAGAGAGAGCTACCTGTAGGTCTGACTGTAGGGAGAGAGAGAGCTACCTGTAGGTCTGACTGTAGGTCTGACTGTAGAGAGAGAGAGCTACCTGTAGCTCTGACTGGAGGGAGAGAGAGAGCTACCTGTAGGTCTGACTGTAGGGAGAGAGAGAGCTACCTGTAGGTCTGACTGTAGGGAGAGAGAGCTACCTGTAGCTCTGACTGTAGGGAGAGAGAGCTACCTGTAGGTCTGACTGTAGGTCTGACTGGAGGGGGAGAGAGAGCTATCTGTAGGTCTGACTGTAGGTCTGACTGTAGAGAGAGAGAGAGCTACCTGTAGGTCTGACTGTAGGTCTGACTGTAGAGAGAGAGAGAGCTACCTGTAGGTCTGACTGTAGGTCTGACTGTAGAGAGAGAGAGAGCTACCTGTAGGTCTGACTGTAGGTCTGACTGTAGAGAGAGAGAGAGCTACCTGTAGGTCTGACTGTAGGTCTGACTGTAGAGAGAGAGAGAGCTACCTGTAGGTCTGACTGTAGGGAGAGAGAGAGCTACCTGTAGGTCTGACTGTAGGTCTGACTGTAGAGAGAGAGAGCTACCTGTAGGTCTGACTGTAGGGAGAGAGAGCTACCTGTAGCTCTGACTGTAGGGAGAGAGAGCTACCTGTAGGTCTGACTGTAGGGAGAGAGAGCTACCTGTAGGTCTGACTGTAGGGAGAGAGAGCTACCTGTAGGTCTGACTGTAGGTCTGACTGTAGGGAGAGAGAGAGCTACCTGTAGGTCTGACTGTAGGTCTGACTGTAGGGAGAGAGAGCTACCTGTAGCTCTGACTGTAGGGAGAGAGAGCTACCTGTAGGTCTGACTGTAGGTCTGACTGTAGAGAGAGAGAGAGCTACCTGTAGGTCTGACTGTAGGTCTGACTGTAGAGAGAGAGAGAGCTACCTGTAGGTCTGACTGTAGGTCTGACTGTAGGGAGAGAGAGCTACCTGTAGCTCTGACTGTAGAGAGAGAGAGAGCTACCTGTAGGTCTGACTGTAGGTCTGACTGTAGGGAGAGAGAGAGCTACCTGTAGGTCTGACTGTAGGTCTGACTGTAGAGAGAGAGAGAGCTACCTGTAGGTCTGACTGTAGGTCTGACTGTAGGGAGAGAGAGCTACATGTAGGTCTGACTGTAGGGAGAGAGAGAGCTACCTGTAGGTCTGACTGTAGGTCTGACTGTAGAGAGAGAGAGCTACCTGTAGGTCTGACTGTAGGTCTGACTGTAGGGAGAGAGAGCTACCTGTAGGTCTGACTGTAGGGAGAGAGAGAGCTACCTGTAGGTCTGACTGTAGGTCTGACTGTAGAGAGAGAGAGAGCTACCTGTAGGTCTGACTGTAGGTCTGACTGTAGGGAGAGAGAGCTACCTGCTACCTGTGTTAACAGCCATATTAAGACAATTACAAAGACAGCCTTCTATCACCTGAAGAATATAAGAAGAATTAGAGGACTGATGTCTCAGCAGGATTTGGAAAAACTAGTCCATGCATTTATCTTCAGCCGACTTGACTACTGTAACGGCGTCTTTACCGGTCTTCCTAAAAAATCGATCAGACAGCTGCAGCTGATTCAGAACGCTGCTGCTAGAGTCCTCACTAAGACCAAGAAAGTGGATCACATCAGTCCAGTTCTGAAGTCTCTACACTGGCTGCCTGTCTCTCAGAGAATTGATTTCAAAATACTGCTGCTGGTTTACAAAGCACTAAATGGTTTAGGGCCAAAATACATTTCTGATCTTCTGCTGTGTTATGAACCATCCAGACCTCTCAGGTCATCTGGATCAGGTCTGCTTAGTGTCCCCAGAGTCAGAACTAAACATGCAGAAGCAGCATTCAGTTTTTATGCACCAAATATCTGGAACAAGCTCCCAGAAACCTGCAGGACCGCTCCAACTCTCACTTCTTTTAAAACATAGCTTAAAACTTTCCTGTTTGCGGGTGCCTTTTATGCTGACACTGCACTATAACTTTTACTCTTTTGAGTTTTATGCAATTTTAGCTTCTATCCTAGCTTTTATTTTTAGCTTGTTTTTATTTTCTAATCTTTAATGTTTAAATGTTTTTATGTTTTTATAATTGTTTTAATTATTTCTTAATGTTCTTTTGCATTTTGTCGCAATGTTCTTGAATGTTTCTGTAAAGCACTTTGAATTGCCCTGTTGTTGAAATGTGCTATACAAATAAAGCTGCCTTGCCTTGCCTTACCTGTAGGTCTGACTGTAGGTCTGACTGTAGGGAGAGAGAGCTACCTGTAGCTCTGACTGTAGGGAGAGAGAGCTACCTGTAGGTCTGACTGTAGGGAGAGAGAGCTACCTGTAGGTCTGACTGTAGGTCTGACTGTTGGGAGAGAGAGCTACCTGTAGCTCTGACTGTAGGGAGAGAGAGCTACCTGTAGCTCTGACTGTAGGGAGAGAGAGCTACCTGTAGGTCTGACTGTAGGTCTGACTGTAGGGAGAGAGAGCTACCTGTAGGTCTGACTGTAGGGAGAGAGAGCTACCTGTAGCTCTGACTGTAGGGAGAGAGAGCTACCTGTAGGTCTGACTGTAGGTCTGACTGGAGGGGGAGAGAGAGCTATCTGTAGGTCTGACTGTAGGTCTGACTGTAGAGAGAGAGAGAGAGCTACCTGTAGGTCTGACTGTAGGTCTGACTGTAGAGAGAGAGAGCTACCTGTAGGTCTGACTGTAGGTCTGACTGTAGAGAGAGAGAGAGCTACCTGTAGGTCTGACTGTAGGTCTGACTGTAGAGAGAGAGAGAGCTACCTGTAGGTCTGACTGTAGGTCTGACTGTAGAGAGAGAGAGAGCTACCTGTAGGTCTGACTGTAGGTCTGACTGTAGAGAGAGAGAGAGCTACCTGTAGGTCTGACTGTAGGTCTGACTGTAGAGAGAGAGAGAGCTACCTGTAGGTCTGACTGTAGGTCTGACTGTAGGGAGAGAGAGCTACCTGTAGGTCTGACTGTAGAGAGAGAGAGAGCTACCTGTAGGTCTGACTGTAGGTCTGACTGTAGGGAGAGAGAGAGCTACCTGTAGGTCTGACTGTAGGTCTGACTGTAGAGAGAGAGAGAGCTACCTGTAGGTCTGACTGTAGGGAGAGAGAGCTACCTGTAGCTCTGACTGTAGGTCTGACTGTAGGGAGAGAGAGAGCTACCTGTAGGTCTGACTGTAGGTCTGACTGTAGGGAGAGAGAGAGCTACCTGTAGGTCTGACTGTAGAGAGAGAGAGAGCTACCTGTAGGTCTGACTGGAGGGAGAGAGAGAGCTACCTGTAGGTCTGACTGTAGGGAGAGAGAGCTACCTGTAGCTCTGACTGGAGGGAGAGAGAGCTACCTGTAGCTCTGACTGTAGGGAGAGAGAGCTACCTGTAGGTCTGACTGTAGGGAGAGAGAGAGCTACCTGTAGGTCTGACTGTAGAGAGAGAGAGAGCTACCTGTAGGTCTGACTGTAGGGAGAGAGAGAGCTACCTGTAGGTCTGACTGTAGGTCTGACTGTAGGGAGAGAGAGCTACCTGTAGGTCTGACTGTAGGGAGAGAGAGCTACCTGTAGCTCTGACTGTAGGGAGAGAGAGCTACCTGTAGGTCTGACTGTAGGGAGAGAGAGAGCTACCTGTAGGTCTGACTGTAGGTCTGACTGTAGGGAGAGAGAGCTACCTGTAGGTCTGACTGTAGAGAGAGAGAGCTACCTGTAGCTCTGACTGGAGGGAGAGAGAGAGCTACCTGTAGGTCTGACTGTAGGGAGAGAGAGAGCTACCTGTAGGTCTGACTGTAGGGAGAGAGAGCTACCTGTAGCTCTGACTGTAGGGAGAGAGAGCTACCTGTAGGTCTGACTGTAGGTCTGACTGGAGGGGGAGAGAGAGCTATCTGTAGGTCTGACTGTAGGTCTGACTGTAGAGAGAGAGAGAGCTACCTGTAGGTCTGACTGTAGGTCTGACTGTAGAGAGAGAGAGAGCTACCTGTAGGTCTGACTGTAGGTCTGACTGTAGAGAGAGAGAGAGCTACCTGTAGGTCTGACTGTAGGTCTGACTGTAGAGAGAGAGAGAGCTACCTGTAGGTCTGACTGTAGGTCTGACTGTAGAGAGAGAGAGAGCTACCTGTAGGTCTGACTGTAGGGAGAGAGAGAGCTACCTGTAGGTCTGACTGTATGTCTGACTGTAGAGAGAGAGAGCTACCTGTAGGTCTGACTGTAGGGAGAGAGAGCTACCTGTAGCTCTGACTGTAGGGAGAGAGAGCTACCTGTAGGTCTGACTGTAGGGAGAGAGAGCTACCTGTAGGTCTGACTGTAGGGAGAGAGAGCTACCTGTAGGTCTGACTGTAGGTCTGACTGTAGGGAGAGAGAGAGCTACCTGTAGGTCTGACTGTAGGTCTGACTGTAGGGAGAGAGAGCTACCTGTAGGTCTGACTGTAGGTCTGACTGTAGGGAGAGAGAGCTACCTGTAGCTCTGACTGTAGGGAGAGAGAGCTACCTGTAGGTCTGACTGTAGGTCTGACTGTAGAGAGAGAGAGAGCTACCTGTAGGTCTGACTGTAGGTCTGACTGTAGAGAGAGAGAGAGCTACCTGTAGGTCTGACTGTAGGTCTGACTGTAGGGAGAGAGAGCTACCTGTAGCTCTGACTGTAGAGAGAGAGAGAGCTACCTGTAGGTCTGACTGTAGGTCTGACTGTAGGGAGAGAGAGAGCTACCTGTAGGTCTGACTGTAGGTCTGACTGTAGAGAGAGAGAGAGCTACCTGTAGGTCTGACTGTAGGTCTGACTGTAGGGAGAGAGAGCTACATGTAGGTCTGACTGTAGGGAGAGAGAGAGCTACCTGTAGGTCTGACTGTAGGTCTGACTGTAGAGAGAGAGAGAGCTACCTGTAGGTCTGACTGTAGGTCTGACTGTAGGGAGAGAGAGCTACCTGTAGGTCTGACTGTAGGGAGAGAGAGAGCTACCTGTAGGTCTGACTGTAGGTCTGACTGTAGAGAGAGAGAGAGCTACCTGTAGGTCTGACTGTAGGTCTGACTGTAGGGAGAGAGAGCTACCTGCTACCTGTGTTAACAGCCATATTAAGACAATTACAAAGACAGCCTTCTATCACCTGAAGAATATAAGAAGAATTAGAGGACTGATGTCTCAGCAGGATTTGGAAAAAACTAGTCCATGCATTTATCTTCAGCCGACTTGACTACTGTAACGGCGTCTTTACCGGTCTTCCTAAAAAATCGATCAGACAGCTGCAGCTGATTCAGAACGCTGCTGCTAGAGTCCTCACTAAGACCAAGAAAGTGGATCACATCAGTCCAGTTCTGAAGTCTCTACACTGGCTGCCTGTCTCTCAGAGAATTGATTTCAAAATACTGCTGCTGGTTTACAAAGCACTAAATGGTTTAGGGCCAAAATACATTTCTGATCTTCTGCTGTGTTATGAACCATCCAGACCTCTCAGGTCATCTGGATCAGGTCTGCTTAGTGTCCCCAGAGTCAGAACTAAACATGCAGAAGCAGCATTCAGTTTTTATGCACCAAATATCTGGAACAAGCTCCCAGAAACCTGCAGGACCGCTCCAACTCTCACTTCTTTTAAAACATAGCTTAAAACTTTCCTGTTTGCGGGTGCCTTTTATGCTGACACTGCACTATAACTTTTACTCTTTTGAGTTTTATGCAATTTTAGCTTCTATCCTAGCTTTTATTTTTAGCTTGTTTTTATTTTCTAATCTTTAATGTTTAAATGTTTTTATGTTTTTATAATTGTTTTAATTATTTCTTAATGTTCTTTTGCATTTTGTCGCAATGTTCTTGAATGTTTCTGTAAAGCACTTTGAATTGCCCTGTTGTTGAAATGTGCTATACAAATAAAGCTGCCTTGCCTTGCCTTACCTGTAGGTCTGACTGTAGGTCTGACTGTAGGGAGAGAGAGCTACCTGTAGCTCTGACTGTAGGGAGAGAGAGCTACCTGTAGGTCTGACTGTAGGGAGAGAGAGCTACCTGTAGGTCTGACTGTAGGTCTGACTGTTGGGAGAGAGAGCTACCTGTAGCTCTGACTGTAGGGAGAGAGAGCTACCTGTAGCTCTGACTGTAGGGAGAGAGAGCTACCTGTAGGTCTGACTGTAGGTCTGACTGTAGGGAGAGAGAGCTACCTGTAGGTCTGACTGTAGGGAGAGAGAGCTACCTGTAGCTCTGACTGTAGGGAGAGAGAGCTACCTGTAGGTCTGACTGTAGGTCTGACTGGAGGGGGAGAGAGAGCTATCTGTAGGTCTGACTGTAGGTCTGACTGTAGAGAGAGAGAGAGCTACCTGTAGGTCTGACTGTAGGTCTGACTGTAGAGAGAGAGAGAGCTACCTGTAGGTCTGACTGTAGGTCTGACTGTAGAGAGAGAGAGAGCTACCTGTAGGTCTGACTGTAGGTCTGACTGTAGAGAGAGAGAGAGCTACCTGTAGGTCTGACTGTAGGTCTGACTGTAGAGAGAGAGAGAGCTACCTGTAGGTCTGACTGTAGGTCTGACTGTAGAGAGAGAGAGAGCTACCTGTAGGTTTGACTGTAGGTCTGACTGTAGAGAGAGAGAGAGCTACCTGTAGGTCTGACTGTAGGTCTGACTGTAGAGAGAGAGAGAGCTACCTGTAGGTCTGACTGTAGGTCTGACTGTAGGGAGAGAGAGCTACCTGTAGGTCTGACTGTAGAGAGAGAGAGAGCTACCTGTAGGTCTGACTGTAGGTCTGACTGTAGGGAGAGAGAGAGCTACCTGTAGGTCTGACTGTAGGTCTGACTGTAGAGAGAGAGAGAGCTACCTGTAGGTCTGACTGTAGGGAGAGAGAGCTACCTGTAGCTCTGACTGTAGGTCTGACTGTAGGGAGAGAGAGAGCTACCTGTAGGTCTGACTGTAGGTCTGACTGTAGGGAGAGAGAGCTACCTGTAGGTCTGACTGTAGGGAGAGAGAGCTACCTGTAGCTCTGACTGTAGGGAGAGAGAGCTACCTGTAGGTCTGACTGTAGGTCTGACTGTAGGGAGAGAGAGCTACCTGTAGGTCTGACTGTAGAGAGAGAGAGCTACCTGTAGCTCTGACTGGAGGGAGAGAGAGAGCTACCTGTAGCTCTGACTGTAGGGAGAGAGAGCTACCTGTAGGTCTGACTGTAGGTCTGACTGGAGGGGGAGAGAGAGCTATCTGTAGGTCTGACTGTAGGTCTGACTGTAGAGAGAGAGAGAGCTACCTGTAGGTCTGACTGTAGGTCTGACTGTAGGTCTGACTGTAGAGAGAGAGAGAGCTACCTGTAGGTCTGACTGTAGAGAGAGAGAGCTACCTGTAGGTCTGACTGGAGGGAGAGAGAGCTACCTGTAGCTCTGACTGTAGGGAGAGAGAGCTACCTGTAGGTCTGACTGTAGAGAGAGAGAGCTACCTGTAGGTCTGACTGGAGGGAGAGAGAGCTACCTGTAGCTCTGACTGTAGGGAGAGAGAGCTACCTGTAGGTCTGACTGTAGGTCTGACTGGAGGGGGAGAGAGAGCTATCTGTAGGTCTGACTGTAGGTCTGACTGTAGAGAGAGAGAGAGCTACCTGTAGCTCTGACTGTAGGTCTGACTGTAGGTCTGACTGTAGGGAGAGAGAGAGCTACCTGTAGGTCTGACTGTAGGTCTGACTGTAGAGAGAGAGAGAGCTACCTGTAGGTCTGACTGTAGGTCTGACTGTAGAGAGAGAGAGAGCTACCTGTAGGTCTGACTGTAGGGAGAGAGAGCTACCTGTAGGTCTGACTGGAGGGAGAGAGAGAGCTACCTGTAGCTCTGACTGTAGATCTGACTGTAGGGAGAGAGAGCTACCTGTAGGTCTGACTGTAGGTCTGACTGTAGAGAGAGAGAGAGCTACCTGTAGGTCTGACTGTAGGTCTGACTGTAGAGAGAGAGAGAGCTACCTGTAGGTCTGACTGTAGGGAGAGAGAGAGCTACCTGTAGGTCTGACTGTAGGTCTGACTGTAGAGAGAGAGAGCTACCTGTAGGTCTGACTGTAGGGAGAGAGAGCTACCTGTAGCTCTGACTGTAGGGAGAGAGAGCTACCTGTAGGTCTGACTGTAGGGAGAGAGAGCTACCTGTAGGTCTGACTGGAGGGAGAGAGAGAGCTACCTGTAGGTCTGACTGTAGGGAGAGAGAGCTACCTGTAGGTCTGACTGTAGGGAGAGAGAGCTACCTGTAGGTCTGACTGGAGGGAGAGAGAGAGCTACCTGTAGCTCTGACTGTAGATCTGACTGTAGGGAGAGAGAGCTACCTGTAGGTCTGACTGTAGGTCTGACTGTAGAGAGAGAGAGCTACCTGTAGGTCTGACTGTAGGGAGAGAGAGCTACCTGTAGGTCTGACTGTAGGTCTGACTGTAGAGAGAGAGAGCTACCTGTAGGTCTGACTGTAGGGAGAGAGAGCTACCTGTAGCTCTGACTGTAGATCTGACTGTAGGGAGAGAGAGCTACCTGTAGGTCTGACTGTAGGGAGAGAGAGCTACCTGTAGGTCTGACTGTAGGTCTGACTGTAGGGAGAAGCAGCTAGGAAGAGTTTATAAACTACTTTAAAGTTTATAAACCAGAAACTTCACCCAGCGCACGTTACCGGAGGAATCTGATCAGAAATCGGCGACACATGATGAACATCTGCGGTCCAGACTCCAGGTTCTCCTGACGGTTTCTCTCAGGTAAATAATGCTGTTTATATCTCTGTTAGTTAGCTCAGTGTTTACCTCATGCATCAACTCTGTAAACCGTAAACACACACTCTGTTTTACGTCTGTCTTTACAGATCCATCTGTGAGAAATGACCGACAGAATCATCCCAGAGGAGAGCAGACAGCTGAGAGCAGATAGCTGAGAGCAGACAGCTGAGAGCAGACAGCTGAGAGCAGACAGAGGAGAGCAGATAGCTGAGAGCAGACAGCTGAGAGCAGACAGCTGAGAGCAGATAGCTGAAAGCAGACAGCTGAGAGCAGACAGCTGAGAGCAGATAGCTGAGAGCAGACAGCTGAGAGCAGACAGCTGAGAGCAGACAGCTGAGAGCAGACAGCTGAGAGCAGATGGGAGATACAGAGCTAACTGTATGGTCGCTGTGTTTACACACCGTCTCATAGCGGTAGCATGTAGCTAACCCGTTAGCATGTTCTATTTAGATGATGGGAGTACATGAAGCCTGTTCTGCTGGTTCTTGCAGACTAACAGTAGGAGCTACTTTGTTGGGTTGAGGAGGAGAGACAGTGACGCTGTGGGGCGGGGTCAGCTACTGACGGTTCTCTCTGGTTCCACCAGGAAACCCTTACATGGCTAATTCTCTAATGACGTCAGAAGAAAAGGAAAAAAAGCAAAGTGATTTTCTGCACCCATTTCCGGACAAACGGAGCAGGAGAAAAAGAGAGAGGATGGTCTGTTATGATACTATGGTGACCTGTAGACACACTGGGGACAGACCTGGAGACACACTGGGGACAGACCTGGAGACACACTGGGGACAGACCTGGAGACACACTGGGGACAGACCTGGAGACACACTGGGGACAGATACTGATGTTTAAAAGACATGGAAAAGTGCATTATGCATAATAGGTGACCTTTAATATTGAATTCTTCTTCTGTCCTGCTGCTGTTTCTGTTCTCAAAGTATGAGGTGATATTTGATGTGTTATTTTATCCCTAACTGGTTACTACTGACGACCAGAGACTGTAAACAGGAAGTGGACGTATTCACCATGACGCCACCCAATGGTTTGTGGATTACAGTTCTTGGCCGTTGGTGACCACTGGTGAAGACGTCCGTCTTTAGAAACACTAGTATATATTTTCATCAGTAGTGTCCTCAAACAGCTGCTCAGAGAGACTTCGTTGAGGACTATTTTCAGTGGCGGATGAATCCCCATGTGGTGCTCTGGTGAGACGGTGGAGTGTGAGTGTTCATGGTGATGAAGGAACAACATCGAGGCTCAGTGATGTGTTTTTATTGATATATCGGATATCAGGATACAGGTTATACTGGTTAAACTGGTTATACTGGTTACACTGGTTATTAGATACACTCACTGCTGGTTTGAGTCTGAACATGAAGAGAAATATAGAAGACGGGATTATTCATCCATTCATTGGCCGGACGCCATGATGTCATCAGCCCGAGCAGCGTTGGCGTGGACACAACAGAAACGGATCGGTCTGATGTGTTGGAATTATTTAGTGTAATTTGGGTAGAGCAGAGCCTGGACCGAGGCGGAGCCTGGACAGAAGCGGAGCCTGGACCGAGGCGGAGCCTAGACAGAAGAGGAGCCTGGACAGAAGAGGAGCCTGGACAGAAGCGGAGCCTGGACAGAAGAGGAGCCTGGACAGAAGCGGAGCCTGGACAGAAGCGGAGCCTGGACCGAGGCAGATCCTGGACAGAAGAGGAGCCTGGACAGAAGCGGAGCCTGGACAGAAGCGGAGCCTGGACAGAAGCGGAGCCTGGACAGAAGCGGAGCCTGGACCGAGGCGGAGCCTGGACCGACGCGGAGCCTGGACAGAAGCGGAGCCTGGACAGAAGAGGAGCCTGGACAGAAGCGGAGCCTGGACAGAAGCGGATCCTGGACAGAAGAGGATCCTGGACAGAAGCGGATCCTGGACAGAAGAGGAGCCTGGACAGAAGCGGATCCTGGACAGAAGCGGATCCTGGACAGAAGAGGAGCCTGGACAGAAGCGGATCCTGGACAGAAGAGGAGCCTGGACAGAAGCGGATCCTGGACAGAAGCGGAGCCTGGACAGAAGAGGAGCCTGGACAGAAGCGGAGCCTGGACAGAAGTGAAGCCTGGACAGATGCGGAGCTGTTCAGCTGCGCCGGCTGTGTGCCTGGCAGATGTAGCGCATCTTTGTGGAGCAGTGCAGGTCGTTGAGGCGTCCTTGAGAGTGCAGGTGAGCGCAGTCTTCGTCCCCGCGGCCCAGACCGTGACCGGTCCAGCTGTCGGGCTGACCGGGCATCCAGCGCCTGGAAACCACACAAACATTCACAGGTTTGGTTTTTAGTTCACCAGTCTCACAGGACCGGGGTCAGTCTGACGGAGGTTTGAAGAGTCGTCTCATAAAGACGGAGACGAGTGTAACCGCTCACCTTCTGTTCATGACGTACGGCGTCTGGTTGACCCACTCCCACTCCCCCGTCCTCTCATCGGTCAGACCCACCCAGTAGAATTTGCCCATGATGTGAGAAATCACAAACTCCTGAAGCAGAGAGACAGACAGGTAGAGAGACAGAGAGACAGACAGGTAGATAGACAGAGAGACAGACAGCTAATTAACTTCATGGGGGAACTCTCCAAAGGTGTCCCACAAGGATCAACCTCCGTCAGAGGGTTATATGACATCACGCTGTCAGACAGACAGACAGACAGACGGGCTGTCTCACCCACTCCTCGTCGGTGTTGAGGATGACCAGGTGGGACTCGTGTCCATTGCACCAGTCTCTCGCTTCGTCCCAGGACAGAGCTGTCTTGCTGAACAAGTAACAGCTGGAGCCCAACTTGTCCCAATCCAGAGGACAGCAGCCTTCCACTGTTGAACCTGAGAGACAGACGGAGAGACAGACAGGTCAGAAGACACGGGGGGGAGAGACAGATGGTGGGGACAGTATAGATGCTGTAGGTGTATCTCAGTGTGTTTACTGTTGCGGAGGATGCGTTCGATGGAACATTTCAGCGAGGCGACCGTCTTGCTGATGGAGTCCAGAGTGGACAGCTGTTTCAACGCCTCCGCCACTGAACACACAGGAGATACAGTAAACACAGTAGAGCAAACACAGTGGAGTGAATAGACCACAGCTGTAGTAACAGCAGCAGCTATAGCAGCAGCAGCAGCTATAGCAGCAGCAGCAGCAACAGCAGCTGTAGCAGCTGTAGCAGCAGCAGCAGCAACAACAGCAGCTGTAGCAGCAGCAGCAGCAACAGCAGCAACAGCAGCTGTAGCAGCAGCAGCTGTAGCAACAGTAGCAACAGCAACAGTAACAACAGCAGCAGCAACAGCAGCAGCAACAGCAGCAGAAGTAACAGCAGCTGTAGCAGCAGCAGCAATAGTGTGTGTTTTCGGGGTCGTCCGGCTCACCTGAGGTCAGCTCGTCCTTGTTGCTCTCCACAGCGAACTTGAGGCGGTGAACGTCTTTAGCTGCACCTGAAGCAGAACAACAGAGGAAGTCCTAGTCCAATCAGATTACAGGATGAGGAGAGCGTGGCGGTCTGTGATCACCTGTCAGGTGTGTTACCTCTGGCGAGCTGCTGCGCGGCGCTCAGCGTCTCCGTCAGGTTGGAAACACTTTTCTCCGCCGACCAGAGTCGGTTCCACGTCTTTGTGTCTGAACATAAACATGAGTGAACTTCACAGACAGTTACAGACTGTTACCGTCTGATCACTAACCAGCAAGATGGCAACAGCTAAAAAACAAGATGGCAACAGCTAAAAACCAAGATGGCAACAGCTAAAAAACCAAGATGGCAACAGCTAAAAAACCAAGATGTCAACAGCTAAAAAACCAAGATGGCAACAGCTAAAAACCAAGATGGCAACAGCTAAAAAACAAGATGGCAACAGCTAAAAAACAAGATGGCAACAGCTAAAAAAACAAGATGTCAACAGCTAAAAACCAAGATGGCAACAGCTAAAACCAAGATGGCAACAGCTAAAACCAAGATGGCAACAGCTAAAAACAAGATGGCAACAGCTAAAACCAAGATGGCAACAGCTAAAAAACCAAGATGGCAACAGCTAAAAACCAAGATGGCAACAGCTAAAAAACAAGATGGCAACAGCTAAAAAACAAGATGGCAACAGCTAAAAAAACAAGATGTCAACAGCTAAAAAACAAGATGGCAACAGCTAAAAACCAAGATGGCAACAGCTAAAAACCAAGATGTCAACAGCTAAAAACAAGATGGCAACAGCTAAAAACCAAGATGGCAACAGCTAAAACCAAGATGGCAACAGCTAAAAAACAAGATGGCAACAGCTAAAAAACAAGATGGCAACAGCTAAAAACCAAGATGGCAACAGCTAAAAACAAGATGTCAACAGCTAAAAACAAGATGGCAACAGCTAAAAACCAAGATGTCAACAGCTAAAAAACAAGATGGCAACAGCTAAAAACAAGATGGCAACAGCTAAAAAACAAGATGGCAACAGCTAAAAACCAAGATGTCAACAGCTAAAAACAAGATGGCAACAGCTAAAAACCAAGATGGCAACAGCTAAAAACCAAGATGTCAACAGCTAAAAACAAGATGGCAACAGCTAAAACCAAGATGGCAACAGCTAAAAAAACAAGATGGCAACAGCTAAAAACCAAGATGTCAACAGCTAAAAACAAGATGGCAACAGCTAAAAACCAAGATGGGAACAGCTAAAAAACAAGATGGCAACAGCTAAAAACCAAGATGGCAACAGCTAAAAACCAAGATGGCAACAGCTAAAAACCAAGATGTCAACAGCTAAAACCAAGATGGCAACAGCTAAAAAACAAGATGGCAACAGCTAAAAAACAAGATGGCAACAGCTAAAAAACAAGATGTCAACAGCTAAAAACCAAGATGGCAACAGCTAAAAACCAAGATGTCAACAGCTAAAAACAAGATGGCAACAGCTAAAACCGAGATGGCAACAGCTAAAAAACAAGATGGCAACAGCTAAAAACAAGATGGCAACAGCTAAAACCAAGATGGCAACAGCTAAAAAAACAAGATGGCAACAGCTAAAACCAAGATGGCAACAGCTAAAACCAAGATGGCAACAGCTAAAAACCAAGATGTCAACAGCTAAAAACAAGATGGCAACAGCTAAAACCAAGATGGCAACAGCTAAAAAAACAAGATGGCAACAGCTAAAAACCAAGATGTCAACAGCTAAAAACCAAGATGGCAACAGCTAAAAACCAAGATGTCAACAGCTAAAAACAAGATGGCAACAGCTAAAACCAAGATGGCAACAGCTAAAAAAACAAGATGGCAACAGCTAAAACCAAGATGGCAACAGCTAAAACCAAGATGGCAACAGCTAAAAAAACAAGATGTCAACAGCTAAAAACAAGATGGCAACAGCTAAAAACCAAGATGTCAACAGCTAAAAACCAAGATGTCAACAGCTAAAAACAAGATGGCAACAGCTAAAACCAAGATGGCAACAGCTAAAAACAAGATGGCAACAGCTAAAAACCAAGATGTCAACAGCTAAAAACAAGATGGCAACAGCTAAAAACAAGATGTCAACAGCTAAAAACCAAGATGTCAACAGCTAAAACAAGATGGCAACAGCTAAAACCAAGATGGCAACAGCTAAAAAAACAAGATGTCAACAGCTAAAAACCAAGATGGCAACAGCTAAAAACCAAGATGTCAACAGCTAAAAACAAGATGGCAACAGCTAAAACCAAGATGGCAACAGCTAAAAAAACAAGATGGCAACAGCTAAAACCAAGATGGCAACAGCTAAAACCAAGATGGCAACAGCTAAAAAAACAAGATGTCAACAGCTAAAAACCAAGATGGCAACAGCTAAAAACCAAGATGTCAACAGCTAAAAACAAGATGGCAACAGCTAAAAACCAAGATGGCAACAGCTAAAACCAAGATGGCAACAGCTAAAAAAACAAGATGTCAACAGCTAAAAACAAGATGGCAACAGCTAAAAAACAAGATGTCAACAGCTAAAAACAAGATGGCAACAGCTAAAAACCAAGATGTCAACAGCTAAAAAACAAGATGGCAACAGCTAAAAACCAAGATGTCAACAGCTAAAAACAAGATGGCAACAGCTAAAAACCAAGATGGCAACAGCTAAAAACCAAGATGTCAACAGCTAAAAACAAGATGGCAACAGCTAAAACCAAGATGGCAACAGCTAAAAAAACAAGATGGCAACAGCTAAAAACCAAGATGGCAACAGCTAAAAACCAAGATGTCAACAGCTAAAACCAAGATGGCAACAGCTAAAAACAAGATGGCAACAGCTAAAACCAAGATGGCAACAGCTAAAAAAACAAGATGGCAACAGCTAAAAACCAAGATGTCAACAGCTAAAAACAAGATGGCAACAGCTAAAACCAAGATGGCAACAGCTAAAAAAACAAGATGGCAACAGCTAAAAACCAAGATGGCAACAGCTAAAAAAACAAGATGGCAACAGCTAAAAACCAAGATGTCAACAGCTAAAAACAAGATGGCAACAGCTAAAACCAAGATGGCAACAGCTAAAAAACAAGATGGCAACAGCTAAAAACCAAGATGTCAACAGCTAAAACCAAGATGGCAACAGCTAAAAAACAAGATGGCAACAGCTAAAAAACAAGATGGCAACAGCTAAAAACCAAGATGTCAACAGCTAAAAACCAAGATGGCAACAGCTAAAAACCAAGATGTCAACAGCTAAAAACAAGATGGCAACAGCTAAAACCAAGATGGCAACAGCTAAAAAAACAAGATGTCAACAGCTAAAAACAAGATGGCAACAGCTAAAACCAAGATGGCAACAGCTAAAAAAACAAGATGGCAACAGCTAAAACCAAGATGGCAACAGCTAAAACCAAGATGGCAACAGCTAAAAACCAAGATGTCAACAGCTAAAAACAAGATGGCAACAGCTAAAACCAAGATGGCAACAGCTAAAAAAACAAGATGGCAACAGCTAAAAACCAAGATGGCAACAGCTAAAAACCAAGATGTCAACAGCTAAAAACCAAGATGGCAACAGCTAAAAACCAAGATGTCAACAGCTAAAACAAGATGGAAACAGCTAAAACCAAGATGGCAACAGCTAAAAAAACAAGATGGCAACAGCTAAAACCAAGATGGCAACAGCTAAAACCAAGATGGCAACAGCTAAAAAATAAGATGTCAACAGCTAAAAACAAGATGGCAACAGCTAAAAACCAAGATGGCAACAGCTAAAAAAACAAGATGGCAACAGCTAAAAACCAAGATGTCAACAGCTAAAAACCAAGATGTCAACAGCTAAAAACAAGATGGCAACAGCTAAAACCAAGATGGCAACAGCTAAAAAAACAAGATGTCAACAGCTAAAAACCAAGATGGCAACAGCTAAAAACCAAGATGTCAACAGCTAAAAACAAGATGGCAACAGCTAAAACCAAGATGGCAACAGCTAAAACCAAGATGGCAACAGCTAAAACCAAGATGGCAACAGCTAAAAAAACAAGATGTCAACAGCTAAAAACAAGATGGCAACAGCTAAAAACCAAGATGGCAACAGCTAAAAAAACAAGATGGCAACAGCTAAAAACCAAGATGTCAACAGCTAAAAACCAAGATGGCAACAGCTAAAAACAAGATGGCAACAGCTAAAACCAAGATGGCAACAGCTAAAAAAACAAGATGTCAACAGCTAAAAACCAAGATGGCAACAGCTAAAAACCAAGATGGCAACAGCTAAAAAAACAAGATGTCAACAGCTAAAAACAAGATGGCAACAGCTAAAAACCAAGATGGCAACAGCTAAAAACCAAGATGTCAACAGCTAAAAACCAAGATGGCAACAGCTAAAAACCAAGATGTCAACAGCTAAAAACAAGATGGCAACAGCTAAAACCAAGATGGCAACAGCTAAAAAAACAAGATGGCAACAGCTAAAACCAAGATGGCAACAGCTAAAACCAAGATGGCAACAGCTAAAAAATAAGATGTCAACAGCTAAAAACAAGATGGCAACAGCTAAAAACCAAGATGGCAACAGCTAAAAAAACAAGATGGCAACAGCTAAAAACCAAGATGTCAACAGCTAAAAACCAAGATGTCAACAGCTAAAAACAAGATGGCAACAGCTAAAACCAAGATGGCAACAGCTAAAAAACAAGATGTCAACAGCTAAAAACCAAGATGGCAACAGCTAAAAACCAAGATGTCAACAGCTAAAAACAAGATGGCAACAGCTAAAACCAAGATGGCAACAGCTAAAAAAACAAGATGGCAACAGCTAAAACCAAGATGGCAACAGCTAAAACCAAGATGGCAACAGCTAAAAAAACAAGATGTCAACAGCTAAAAACAAGATGGCAACAGCTAAAAACCAAGATGGCAACAGCTAAAAAAACAAGATGGCAACAGCTAAAAACCAAGATGTCAACAGCTAAAAACCAAGATGGCAACAGCTAAAAACAAGATGGCAACAGCTAAAACCAAGATGGCAACAGCTAAAAAAACAAGATGTCAACAGCTAAAAACCAAGATGTCAACAGCTAAAAACCAAGATGGCAACAGCTAAAAACCAAGATGTCAACAGCTAAAAACAAGATGGCAACAGCTAAAACCAAGATGGCAACAGCTAAAACCAAGATGGTGACCATGCCATACTAGCTTGTCGTAAAGGAGGTTACACACTGACAGTTGTTGTTTTCTTTAACTGTGTGTGTGTGTGTGTGTGTGTGTGTGTGTGTGTGTGTGTGTGTGTGTGTGTGTGTGTGTGTGTGTGCTCACTGCTTGCTCCCAGGGCGATGATCAGAATCAGGATGACTGTCGCCGTCAGAGCAGGAAACAACCAGCGTCTGAACCTGGAGACTCCTGAGAAGTAGACAGGAGCTGGTTCTGATGGACGGAGAGACAGACAGACAGACAGACAGACAGACAGGAAGTGACTCTTTCATGTTACAGTCAGTGTAACCAGACAGACAGGTGGAGGGACAGACAGGTACCTTTGTTCCAGAAGGAGCTGCTGTCATCTTCGACGTTGTCATGGTATTCGGTCGTCATGGCGATGTCTCCCTCTCTGTCTCTCAGCTCCTTCAAACGGCCGTGTCTCACCTGTCACGATGAGGACTGACAAACAGCGCGACTGTCCAAACAGCGAGCCGAGGGTCATCGTCCTCCGAGACGCACTTTGAACTGGAAAACACCGAAGTCTGATGTCACTCTGTTAGTCTGGACTAAAATACGCCAACTACTAAAGACTGGCTTCTTCTGAAGCTGAAGGGATTGATAAAAGCTGAAGTGTTGATTCTTCGGAGCTTTTGAAGTGTATTTATTTTGGGAGCAAAAGCTGACTGTGAAGCACTAAAAGGAGTTGAAGTGTCGGGTAAAACTGAAGCAAATATGTTTAATTAAAAGTGAACTTGCCGATGCAGAAAGAGCTGAAATGCTGAAGTGACGACAGAATTTGAAGTGTCAAGAGTCAGGTTGAGGATTAAACCGTCATTTTATAAAAGAACACGTTTTAATTTGAATCACTGTGAAACTTTATTCCCCTAAAACACATGATTACATTTATATTCATTCAAGCAAGTTTACAATGACGTCACATTTTATTATAATTATTACAATTATTATTATCAGTAGCTGAAAAACTGCAGCTGAAGCTATTGGAAAAGATGAGATATCTTAAAATGTGTATTTATGTGGGAGCAAAAGCTGAACTTGAAGCACTAAAAGGAGTTGAAGTGTCGGTAAAAGTACAGATCATTTGGCGATGTTCCGGTTAACTCTTCGGCGGTGTTCCGGTTAACTCTTCGGCGGTGTTCCGGTTAACTCTTCGGCGGTGTTCCTTTTAACTCTTCGGCGGTGTTCCGGTTAACTCTTCGGCGGTGTTCCTTTTAACTCTTCGGCGGTGTTCCGGTTAACTCTTCGGCGGTGTTCCTTTTAACTCTTCGGCGGTGTTCTGGTTAACTCTTCGGCGGTGTTCCGGTTAACTCTTCGGCGGTGTTCCTTTTAACTCTTCGGCGGTGTTCTGGTTAACTCTTTGGCGGAGTTCCTTTTAACTCTTCAGCGGTGTTCTGGTTAACTCTTCGGCGGTGTTCCTTTTAACTCTTCAGCAGTGTTCCGGTTAACTCTTCGGCGGTGTTCCGGTTAACTCTTCAGCGGTGTTCCGGTTAACTCTTCGGCGGTGTTCCGTTTAACTCTTCGGCGGTGTTCTGGTTAACTCTTCGGCGGTGTTCCGGTTAACTCTTCGGCGGTGTTCTGGTTAACTCTTCGGCGATGTTCTGTTTAACTCTTCGGCGGTGTTCCGGTTAACTCTTCGGCGGTGTGTGGGCGGAGCTGTTTAGGCACGCATGCTGTGTTTATGGCAGATGAAGCGCATCTTGGTGGTGCAGTGCACGTCGTTGAGGCGTCCATCGTAGTGCAGGTGACCACAGTCTTCGTCGCCGTGGCCCAGACCGTGACCGGTCCAGCCGTCGGGCTGACCGGGCACCCAGCGCCTGGAAACCACACAAACACAATGTTAACAAACCATGTAGTCAAACATGCTTCACAATGTGAATACAAGTATGTGAATGGAAACTCGTTTAGCGAGCCTGGAGGCTGACAGGAAGTACCTGCGCTCCATGTTGTACGGCGTCTGGTTGACCCACTCCCAGCGCCCGGTCCTCCAGTCGGACAGACCGACCCAGAACATCTCATGAATGGTACGACGCGTCACAAAGTCCTGGACGGAAACACAGACAAGTATATATTCAGGTAGTCTCAGTAGTAACTCTTTAAGCAGCAACTACATGTTGGACATTCAGTAACACCACAGACTGTAAACAGGAAGTGGACGTAGTCACCGTGACGTCACCCATTGGTTGGTGGACTACCGTTTTGAAGCGTTCGGTTTGGCATTTTGGCCATCGCCATCTTGGTTTTAGTCGTCTCCATCTTGGTTTTAGTCGTCTCCATCTTGGTTTTAGTCGTCTCCATCTTGGTTTTTAGTCGTCTCCATCTTGGTTTTTGGTCGTCTCCATCTTGGTTTTAAGTCGTCTCCATCTTGGTTTTAGTCGTCTCCATCTTGGTTTTAGTCGTCTCCATCTTGGTTTTTAGTCGTCTCCATCTTGGTTTTTGGTCGTCTCCATCTTGGTTTTTAGTCGTCTCCATCTTGGTTTTTAGCCGTCACCATCTTGGTTTTTGGTCGTCTCCATCTTGGTTTTAAGTCGTCTCCATCTTGGTTTTAGTCGTCTCCATCTTGGTTTTTAGTCGTCTCCATCTTGGTTTTTGGTCGTCTCCATCTTGGTTTTTAGCCGTCACCATCTTGGTTTTAAGTCGTCTCCATCTTGGTTTTTAGTCGTCTCCATCTTGGTTTTTAGTCGTCTCCATCTTGGTTTTTGGTCGTCTCCATCTTGGTTTTTAGCCGTCACCATCTTGGTTTTTAGTCGTCACCATCTTGGTTTTTAGTCGTCTCCATCTTGGTTTTTGGTCGTCTCCATCTTGGTTTTTGGCTGTCACCATCTTGGTTTTAAGTCGTCTCCATCTTGGTTTTAAGTCGTCTCCATCTTGGTTTTAAGTCGTCTCCATCTTGGTTTTTAGTCGTCTCCATCTTGGTTTTTAGTCGTCTCCATCTTGGTTTTTAGTCGTCTCCATCTTGGTTTTTGGTAGTCGTCTCCATCTTGGTTTTTAGCCGTCATCTTGGGTTTTAGTAGTCTCCATCTGGTTTTTGCGTCTCCATCTTGGTTTTTGGTCGTCTCCATCTTGGTTTTGTCGTCTCCATCTTGGTTTTGGTCGTCTCCATCTTGGTTTTAGTCGTCTCCATCTTGGTTTTTGGTCGTCTCCATCTTGGTTTTTCGTCTCCATCTTGGTTTTGTCGTCTCCATCTTGGTTTTTAGTCGTCTCCATCTTGGTTTTTAGTCGTCTCCATCTTGGTTTTTGGTCGTCTCCATCTTGGTTTTTAGGTCCCATCTTGGTTTTTGGTCGTCTCCATCTTGGTTTTTAGTCGTCTCCATCTTGGTTTTTGGTCGTCTCCATCTTGGTTTTTGGCGTCTCCATCTTGGTTTTAGTCGTCTCCATCTTGGTTTTTGTCGTCTCCATCTTGGTTTTTGGTCGTCTCCATCTTGGTTTTGTCGTCTCCATCTTGGTTTTTGGTCGTCTCCATCTTGGTTTTTGGTCGTCTCCATCTTGGTTTTTCCGTCTCCATCTTGGTTTTTGTCGTCTCCATCTTGGTTTTTAGTCGTCTCCATCTTGGTTTTTGGTCGTCTCCATCTTGGTTTTTAGTCGTCTCCATCTTGGTTTTTGTCGTCTCCATCTTGGTTTTGTCGTCTCCATCTTGGTTTTTGGTCGTCTCATCTTGGTTTTTAGTCGTCTCCATCTTGGTTTTGTCGTCTCCATCTTGGTTTTGGTCGTCTCATCTTGGTTTTTGGTCGTCTCATCTTGGTTTTTAGTCGTCTCCATCTTGGTTTTTGGTCGTCTCCATCTTGGTTTTAGTCGTCTCCATCTTGGTTTTAGTCGTCTCCATCTTGGTTTTTGTCGTCTCCATCTTGGTTTTTGTCGTCTCCATCTTGGTTTTGTCGTCTCCATCTTGGTTTTTGTCGTCTCCATCTTGGTTTTGTCGTCTCCATCTTGGTTTTGTCGTCTCCATCTTGGTTTTTGGTCGTCTCCATCTTGGTTTTGGTCGTCTCCATCTTGGTTTTTGTCTCTCATCTTGGTTTTGCGTCTCCATCTTGGTTTTTAGTCGTCTCCATCTTGGTTTTTGCGTCTCCATCTTGGTTTGTCGTCTCCATCTTGGTTTTTCGTCCCATCTTGGTTTTTGGTCGTCTCCATCTTGGTTTTGTCGTCTCCATCTTGGTTTTTCGTCTCCATCTTGGTTTTAGTCGTCTCCATCTTGGTTTTTAGTCGTCTCCATCTTGGTTTTGGTCGTCTCCATCTTGGTTTTTGGTCGTCTCCATCTTGGTTTTTAGTCTCCCATCTTGGTTTTTGGTCGTCTCCATCTTGGTTTTGTCGTCTCCATCTTGGTTTTAGTCGTCTCCATCTTGGTTTTGCGTCTCCATCTTGGTTTTTAGTCGTCTCCATCTTGGTTTTTAGTCGTCTCCATCTTGGTTTTAAGTCGTCTCCATCTTGGTTTTGGTCGTCTCCATCTTGGTTTTAAGTCCGTCACCATCTTGGTTTTTAGTCGTCCCATCTTGGTTTTTAGTCGTCTCCATCTTGGTTTAGTCGCTCCATCTTGGTTTTTGGTCGTCTCCATCTTGGTTTTTAGGGCGTCACCATCGGGGTGGGGTTTGTCAGTCTGGTTGTCTCCATCTTGGTTGTTAGTCGTCTCCATCTTGGTTTTGGTCGTCTCCATCTTGTTTTTAGTCGTCATCCATCTTGGTTTTTGGTCGTCTCCATCTTGGTTTTTAGTCGTCTCCATCTTGGTTTTAGTCGTCTCCATCTTGGTTTTTAGTCGTCTCCATCTTGGTTTTTAGTCGTCTCCATCTTGGTTTTGGTCGTCTCCATCTTGGTTTTTAGTCGTCTCCATCTTGGTTTTTAGTCGTCTCCATCTTGGTTTTTGGTCGTCTCCATCTTGGTTTTAGTCGGTCTCCATCTTGGTTTTTGGTCGTCTCCATCTTGGTTTTGTCGTCTCCATCTTGGTTTTTAGTCGTCTCCATCTTGGTTTTTGTCGTCTCCATCTTGGTTTTAGTCGTCTCCATCTTGGTTTTTGGTCGTCTCCATCTTGGTTTTTAGTCGTCTCCATCTTGGTTTTAGTCGTCTCCATCTTGGTTTTTGTCGTCTCCATCTTGGTTTTGTCGTCTCCATCTTGGTTTTTGGTCGTCTCCATCTTGGTTTTTGTCGTCTCATCTTGGTTTTTAGTCGTCTCCATCTTGGTTTTTGGTCGTCTCATCTTGGTTTTGGTCGTCTCATCTTGGTTTTGGTCGTCTCCATCTTGGTTTTTAGTCGTCTCCATCTTGGTTTTTGGTCGTCTCCATCTTGGTTTTAGTCGTCTCCATCTTGGTTTTTAGTCGTCTCCATCTTGGTTTTGGTCGTCTCCATCTTGGTTTTAGTCGTCTCCATCTTGGTTTTTGGTCGTCTCCATCTTGGTTTTTAGTCGTCTCCATCTTGGTTTTTAGTCGTCTCCATCTTGGTTTTTGGTCGTCTCCATCTTGGTTTTTGGTCGTCTCCATCTTGGTTTTTAGTCGTCTCCATCTTGGTTTTAGTCGTCTCCATCTTGGTTTTTAGTCGTCTCCATCTTGGTTTTTAGTCGTCTCCATCTTGGTTTTTAGCCGTCTCCATCTTGGTTTTTGGCCGTGGTAGCGACCTGTCAATCAGCAGGTAGCCCCGCCCTAAAGCATCCCCTGCTTTATGGTCTATCTGACTCTAAATGGACCATCATTTACTGAATGAACATCATGCTGTATTGAAGAAGACTTGAAACTAGAGATTGAGACCATAAACTCATGTTTACAACGTCCACTGAGTAAAAACTGTCTCACCCATGCCTTGTCGGTGTGGACTATGAGCAGGTGAGCTTTCTGTGTGTCACACCAGACTCTGGACTCGTTCCAGGACAGAGTCAAACTGCTGAAGAAGTAACAGTTGAGGTCAAACTGTTCCCAACCTATTGGACAGCAACCGACCCCTGCTGAGCCTGAGAGACAGACAGACAGACAAAGAGACACACAGGTGTGAACATCAGTCTGTCATTAAATGTGTACTTTAAATATATGACCGTGTGTTTACTGTTGTTGATGATGTGTTCGAGGGAACATTTTGAGCGTAGCGACGCTCTTGCTGAGAGAGTCCACGATTGACAGCTGCTTCAACCGCCTCCGCCACTGAACACACAATAAATACAGTAAATAGATATATATATATATATATATATACTGGAAAAACAAAGTTTGGAAACTTGTGTTTGGTGGATTATTTCTCTGTTGTTACAATGCTAATGGTCATTGTATTGTACATGGTGAAAGCCTGTTTATTGACCTTCACAATTGAGGTCACTCTTGTTGGATCATGTATTTGTAGGATGAGCAGCTCAGCTGATGATGTGGGGAGCCCGGTGCCGATGGTAAACAGTGTATTCTCCTGCTGGTGTTGACTCTTGTTGTGAGTTGTTTGGTGGATGATTGAACTCTCTATCAGTAACAAGGAACAAACAAGACATATTGATTGATTGACTCCACCGTCAGGAGCCTCAGTAGCGGTGGAAGATCCATACGCAGCCACAACAGCCTGGCCCCTCCTCCTCATGCTGGTCACCAACCTGGTCACACGTTGCTGTGGGATGGCGTTCCATTCCTCAACCCAGGATTGGTTGCAGGTCAGCCAGCGTGGTTGTGTTGGTCACTCTAACACGTACAGCACGCCCAAGCTGATCCTACATGTTGAGTTGGGTTGAGGTGTGGACTCTTGGAGGCCGGTCCATTCTCTCTGCTCCCACATTGTGGAGGTAGTCTGTGATAACCCTGGCTCTGTGGGGGGGCGTTGTTTCTTGGAGGATGAAGTTAGGTCCCAGATTGTGGAGATATGGGATCACCACTGGCTGCAGAATCTCATCCTGATATCTCCCTGCATTGAGATGGCCTTCAATGATGACAAGCCTTGTTTTACCAGTGAGGGAGATGCCCCCCCCCCACACCATGACACTGCCCCCACCAAAAGCTGTTACTTCCATCGGTTCAACAATCAGCAGAGCGTTCTCCACGTCGTCTCCAGACTTTGACCCTGCCGTCCAACTTTAGCAGACAGAACCTGGACTCATCACTGAACATGACATTCCCCCACATGTTCAGGTTCCATTGTCTGTGTTGGAGACACCAGCGCCAACGGGCCTGACGGTGAAGGGCAGTCATTGCAGGCTTCCTGGTAGCCTCATGAGAATACACTGTTTACCATCGGCAGAGCATTTTGGAACATTGTTCTACGGCGCTCCCCACATCATCAGCCTGTGCTGCTCATCCCACAAATACATGATCCAACAAGAGTGACCTCATTGTGAAGGTAAATAAACAGGCTTTCACAATGTAGAGTACAATGACCATTAGCATTGATACAACAGAGAAATAATCCCACCAAACACAAGTTAACTAATTTGTTTTTCCAGTTTATACAGTACACACATCGTCAGCATGTACAGACAAAATACTGGGTATACTTTCTCAACCAAAGTTAGTGCGTATATGTGCTGCAGATTGAAACCGTTCACACTGCAGACAGAGCCAGATGTTAGTGGTGTTAGTGTTAGAGGGTTTCGTCCAATGAGAACGGAACTTTAGTAACTGATTCATACAACAAACCGACACGGTGAATGGTGCTAGCTGAAGTTATCACTAGTAGCAGTAGTAGACAGACCTGTGGCCAGCTGGTCCTTGTTGTTCTCCACAGCAAACTGCATCTGCACGACTTGTTTAGCCGTTTCTGGAATAAAGGACAGGAAACTGAAGTATTTAGCATGTTAGCATGTTAGCATGTTGGTTGGTTTACTAAAAACCAAGATGGTGACAGCCAAAAACCAAGATGGAGACGGCCAAAAACCAAGATGGAGACGGCTAAAAACCAAGATGGTGACGACTAAAAACCAAGATGGAGACGGCCAAAAACCAAGATGGAGACGACTAAAAACCAAGATGGAGACGGCTAAAAACCAAGATGGTGACGACTAAAAACCAAGATGGAGACGACCAAAAACCAAGATGGAGACGACCAAAAACCAAGATGGAGACGACTAAAACCAAGATGGAGACGACTAAAAACCAAGATGGAGACGACTAAAAACCAAGATAGTGACGGCTAAAAACCAAGATGGAGACGACCAAAAACCAAGATGGAGACGACTAAAAACCAAGATGGAGACGACTAAAAACCAAGATGGAGACGACCAAAAACCAAGATGGAGACGACCAAAAACCAAGATGGAGACGACTAAAACCAAGATGGAGACGACTAAAAACCAAGATGGAGACGACTAAAAACCAAGAGGACGGCTAAAAACCAAGATGGAGACGACCAAAAACCAAGATGAGACGACTAAAAACCAAGATGAGACGACCAAAAACCAAGATGGAGACGACTAAAAACCAAGATGAGACGACCAAAAACCAAGATGAGACGACCAAAACCAAGATGAGAAGACTAAAGACCAAGATGGAGACGACTAAAAACCAAGATGGACGACTAAAACCAAGATGGTGACAGCCAAAAACCAAGATGGAGACGACTAAAAACCAAGATGGTGACAGCCAAAAACCAAGATGGAGACGACTAAAAACCAAGATGGAGACGACTAAAAACCAAGATGGAGACGACTAAAAACCAAGATGGAGACGACAAAAACCAAGATGGAGACGACCAAAAACCAAGATGGAGACGACCAAAAACCAAGATGGAGACGACTAAAACCAAGATAGTGACGCTAAAAACCAAGATGGAGACGGCCAAAAACCAAGATGGAGACGACTAAAAACCAAGATGGAGACGACCAAAAACCAAGATGGAGACGACTAAAAACCAAGATGGAGACGACTAAAAACCAAGATGGAGACGACCAAAAACCAAGATGGAGACGACTAAAACCAAGATGGAGACGACTAAAAACCAAGATGGTGAGACTAAAAACCAAGATGTGAGGCCAAAAACCAAGATGGAGACGACCAAAAACCAAGATGGAGACGACCAAAAACCAAGATGGAGACGACTAAAAACCAAGATGGAGACGACCAAAAACCAAGATGGAGACGACAAAAACCAAGATGTGACGGCTAAAAACCAAGATGGAGACGACCAAAAACCAAGATGGAGACGACTAAAAACCAAGATGGAGACGACTAAAAACCAAGATGGAGACGACCAAAAACCAAGATGGAGACGACTAAAAACCAAGATGGTGACGACTAAAAACCAAGATGGTGACAGCCAAAAACCAAGATGGAGACGACTAAAAACCAAGATGGTGACGACCAAAAACCAAGATGGAGACGACTAAAAACCAAGATGGAGACGACTAAAAACCAAGATAGTGACGGCTAAAAACCAAGATGGAGACGACCAAAAACCAAGATGGAGACGACCAAAAACCAAGATGGAGACGACTAAAACCAAGATGGAGACGACTAAAAACCAAGATAGATGGAGACGACTAAAAACCAAGATGGAGACGCTAAAAACCAAGATGGAGACGGCCAAAAACCAAGATGGAGACGACTAAAAACCAAGATGGAGACGACCAAAAACCAAGATGGAGACGACTAAAAACCAAGATGGAGACGACCAAAAACCAAGATGGAGACGACTAAAAACCAAGATGGAGACGACTAAAAACCAAGATGGTGACGACTAAAAACCAAGATGGTGACAGCCAAAAACCAAGATGGAGACGACTAAAAACCAAGATGGTGACAGCCAAAAACCAAGATGGAGACGACTAAAAACCAAGATGGAGACGACTAAAAACCAAGATGGAGACGACTAAAAACCAAGATGGAGACGACCAAAAACCAAGATGGAGACGACTAAAAACCAAGATAGTGACGGCTAAAAACCAAGATGGAGACGACCAAAAACCAAGATGGAGACGACTAAAAACCAAGATGGAGACGACTAAAAACCAAGATGGAGACGACCAAAAACCAAGATGGAGACGACTAAAAACCAAGATGGTGACGACTAAAAACCAAGATGGTGACAGCCAAAAACCAAGATGGAGACGACTAAAAACCAAGATGGTGACAGCCAAAAACCAAGATGGAGACGGCCAAAAACCAAGATGGAGACGACCAAAAACCAAGATGGAGACGACTAAAAACCAAGATGGTGACGGCCAAAAACCAAGATGGAGACGACTAAAACCAAGATGGAGACGACTAAAACCAAGATGGAGACGACTAAAACCAAGATGGAGACAGCTAAAAACCAAGATGGAGACAAGATGGTGATGGCTAAAAACCAAGATGG
>CM025844.1:10811480-10825362 GCA_014673565.1 Sebastes schlegelii
GAATATAGTCAACAGACACCACGGACGGTTCATCCGTACTCTATATGAATATAGTCAACAGACAGCACGGACGGTTCATCCGTACTCTATATGAATATAGTCAACAGACAGCACGGACGGTTCATCCGTACTCTATATGAATATAGTCAACAGACAGCACGGACGGTTCATCCGTACTCTATATGAATATAGTCAACAGACAGCACGGACGGTTCATCCGTACTCTATATGAATATAGTCAACAGACACCACGGACGGTTCATCCGTACTCTATATGAATATAGTCAACAGACAGCACGGACGGTTCATCCGTACTCTATATGAATATAGTCAACAGACAGCACGGACGGTTCATCCGTACTCTATATGAATATAGTCAACAGACAGCACGGCCGGTTCATCCGTACTCTATATGAATATAGTCAACAGACAGCACGGACGGTTCATCCGTACTCTATATGAATATAGTCAACAGACACCAGACGGTTCATCTATAAACACGGCTCACTAGTGTAGCAGCTAATGCTAATGTTCGCTCTGCTGATGCTAACAGCTAATGTTAGCTCTACCGATGCTAACAGCTAATGCTAATGTTAGCTCTGCTGATGCTAGCAGCTAATGCTAATGTTAGCTCTGCTGATGCTAACAGCTAATGCTAGCTCTGCCGATGCTAACAACTAATGCTAATGCTAGCTCTGCCGATGCTAACAGCTAATGTTAGCTCTGCTGATGCTAACAGCTAATGCTAGCTCTGCCGATGCTAACAACTAATGCTAATGCTAGCTCTGCCGATGCTAACAGCTAATGCTAATGTATTTTAGCCCGTTAGCCGTTAGCCATTAGCTGCTAGCCTGTTAGCTGCTAGCTGCTAACTGTTAGCTGCTAGCTGCTAATTGTTAGCTGCTAGCCTGTTAGCTGCTAGCCTGTTAGCTGTTAGCCTGTTAGCTGCTAGCCTGTTAGCTGTTAGCCTGATAGCTGTTAGCCTGTTAGCTGCTAGCCTGTTAGCCTGATAGCTGTTAGCCTGTTAGCTGTTAGCCTGTTAGCTGTTAGCCTGATAGCTGTTAGCCTGTTAGCTGCTAGCCTGTTAGCTGCTAGCCTGTTAGCTGTTAGCCTGATAGCTGTTAGCTGCTAACTGTTAGCTGCTAGCCTGTTAGCTGCTAGCCTGTTAGCTGTTAGCCTGTTAGCTGCTAGCCTGTTAGCTGCTAGCCTGTTAGCTGTTAGCCTGATAGCTGTTAGCCTGTTAGCTGCTAGCCTGTTAGCCTGATAGCTGTTAGCCTGTTAGCTGTTAGCCTGATAGCTGTTAGCCTGTTAGCTGCTAGCCTGTTAGCCTGTTAGCTGTTAGCCTGATAGCTGTTAGCCTGTTAGCTGCTAGCCTGTTAGCTGCTAGCCTGTTAGCTGCTAGCCTGTTAGCTGCTAGCCTGTTAGCTGCTAGCCTGTTAGCTGTTAGCTGCTAGCTGTTAGCTGCTAGCTGTTAGCTGCTAGCTGTTAGCTGCTAGCTGTTAGCTGCTAGCCTGTTAGCTGTTAGCCTGTTAGCTGCTAGCTGTTAGCTGCTAGCTGTTAGCTGCTAGCTGTTAGCTGCTAGCTGTACTACCGAGGTCTTCTGGACGTGTCCTCGCTGGGTGATCGTCTTGCTGTGTCGCTCGTTCGCCACTTTCATCCGCTGCACCGCCGACATGATGCAGACTGACGGCCGGTCTGGAGCACCGGGAGCACCGAGAGGAGCACCGGGAGCACCGGGAGGAGCACCGGGAGCAGCACCGGCAGCACCGGGAGCACCGGGAGGAGCACCGGGAGGAGCACCGGGAGGAGCACCGGGAGCACCGGCAGCACCGGGAGGAGCAGAGGGAGGAGGAGGAGAGCCGGTACCGGTACCGGTGCTGGAGGATCTACCGGCTTGTTTCCGTGTTTGTTGGTCAGAATGAGATGCTAACTGTTAGCTAGCTGCTAGCAGAGCGAGCTAACCGGAAGCGACTCACCTCGTCACCGGATGTGGAGACAGTCAGCCCTCTAGTGGCGGGAAAATAAATGGTTGATTTTAAGTACTAATAAAAGAATAAGAAAATAAATAAAATTAAACTATAAAGAGGAATAAATAAAAGAATGTGTGCAGGAAGGCCCGCCCCCAAAGCCAGTTAATTGACAGCTTAGCATTTCAATAAGGAAAAATAAAGCCATAGAAATAAATAATTAAAAATATACAGTACAAATAGAGTAATTTATATGCTTATAATTATTCTTTTTATATTTTGTTATTTGTCTTTATATTTCCACATTTAATTATTTATATTATTCTTTATTATGGCACTCCTGTGACTCCATATTTAAAAGCCACCAGACTCCATTCACAAAACCAGTAGTTTAACCTCTCAGAACAACGCTGCCTCCATCACTTAGTTAGTGTGTGTTATTGTGATAATTAACCCTTTAAAACACCAAAATAAAACCCTCAAATAACATGTGAACTGTCCCTTTAACACGACTCACAGTCATGTGATCAGTCGTTGATATAGAATATTGATCGATCAGGAAATCAAACGCCATCAGCCGGGTGGAGTTTCTCTTTTATTTTATTAGATCCTGCAGTCAGACTGCAGCTGGTCCACACACACACACACACAAACACACACACACACGCAAACACAGTGTTCTGCTGGCTGTGTTGTAGCCAGGGGTCAGAGGTCAGAGGTCATTAGTAGGATGTCTACCTGTTTCCTTTCATTAGTAGAGTTCCAACATGAAGTCTCTGGAGGTCAGAGGTCATGCAGGGTCAAGTTCAAAGTTCACAGGACGTCGCCACGGTGAAGGGTCTCTAACAGCCCAGCCCGCTGATGGAGCCGATGCGGTCCATCTTCATCCCGAAGCATCCTCGCCCTCCTCCGAACATCGACTTCCTGCTCCGCCTCCTCATCTTGGACTGCCGCTGCAGGAAGTCCAGGAAGAAACGCGGGACCGCCTCGCGCCGCCCGCCGCCGGGCAACAATCCCCTCGCAGCACCGCGGCTCACAGCCAATCCCGAGGAGAAGGGGGCGGGGCGTCCGGCGGAGCCCTCTGTGATGTCATCAGAGGTGGGAGGGGCCAACATGAGAGAAGAGAGGCGAGAGCCGAACAGAGAGTCTAAGACCTGAGGACAGAGTTTAATGGAATCAGTGGTTGTATTATTTATTATTATTTATAGCATCCTGTCTCTTCTCAGTGGTGTTCCACATGGACTCACATCCAAACATTCACATTCTGCTCAAAGATCGTGTGTTTGAGCATCAAAATGCTAGACCAGCAACTCCCCTGTTCTGAGAGGTTAAATCACTGTTTTTATGAATGGAGTCTGGTGGCTTTGATGAAGAGCGATATAACGACTTCAGTTCCACGTCACAAAGAGCTGTCTGACTGCCAGGTAAATGTTCATTTAACCTCTCAGAACACGAACATGATGATGATGATGGTGATGATGGTGATGATGAAGATGAAGAAGATGGTGATGGTGATGATGAAGATGATGATGGTGATGATGAAGATGGTGATGGTGATGATGATGAAGATGATGGTGATGGTGATGATGAAGATGATGATGATGAAGATGATGGTGATGGTGATGATGAACATGATGATGAAGATGGTGATGATGATGATGATGATGATGATGATGATGATGAAGAAGATGACGGTGATGGTGATGATGGTGATGATGAAGATGAAGATGATGATGGTGATGATGATGATGATGATGATGATGATGGTGATGAAGATGAAGGTCTCCACAGACCTGTCTGTCATCTCGTTGAGCTGAAGGTCTCGTCTCCACGGCGACGGTGAGGAAGAGGAGGAGGAGAGGAACAAAAGAGGAGGACGATGAAGCGGCCATCTTTGTTTCTTTGGAGGGAAAAATCACATGAAGAATCAATGAACAACCATCACCATGGCAACAGATTATCCTGCATTCTGATTGGCTAGAGGGTCCACTGCTGCTACAGACCACCAGGGGTCCCAGACCACCAGGAGTCCCAGACCACCAGGGGTCCCGGACCACCAGGGGTCCCAGACCACCAGGAGTCCCAGACCACCAGGAGTCCCAGACCACCAGGGGTCCCAGACCACCAGGGGTCCCGGACCACCAGGGGTCCCAGACCACCAGGGGTCCCAGACCACCAGGAGTCCCAGACCACCAGGAGTCCCAGACCACCAGGGGTCCCAGACCACCAGGAGTCCCAGAACGAGTCCATAAATATTAAAAAGTGAATAGTTTTGTTGCATCCTATTTTTTCTGTAATAACAGGATCCCATGTTGAACGTTGTAATGAAGTCGTCTCTGAGCCTCCGTAGGCCTCGTCTCTCTGACCGGTCGACACCAAACCTCAGTCAAGTTCTCACCATAAAGTCTGCTGCTGTTCTCAGGAGCTGGATGAAATCAATAACCTGCATTGATAGAGGAATATCAATAAGGAATATCAAAGCAGCAGAACTCACCGACACAGAAAGAAGAAGAGAAATATTCCAACAAAAAGATTGTGCTGGTCGTCGATGGGTCCGATCAATATCAGATATTGATTATTGGTCTCAGATGATGTTTAGTCTGTCCTGTCTCAGTGTCAGGACGGGTCGCTGGTCTACCAGCACACGATGCTCGCTGCCTTAAATACCACTCAGCGCCGTGATGTCACACATTCTTAACACCGTTACCCCCGACGACGGGGCTCACACACGCACACACACACACACACACACACACTGAGATAAGAATCCTGGAGTCCTGGAGGACGTAGCAGAGGTCCTTGAAGAGGTCCAAATAGATGTGAAGGATGCTGCAGTCCTTGAAGAGGAACCTGGAGTCCCTGAGGGGCACCAGAGGTCCTTGAAGAGGTTCCAGGGGACCTTGAGAACGCACCAAAAGTCAACAAAGAGGCTATAATGGTTCTTGATGATGTTCCAGGAGTTCTCCAGGTAATGGAAGTCCTTGAGAAGTTACCAGGACAAATCAAGGATGTTGAGGATGCTGCAGTCCTTGAAGAGGCACCTGGAGTCCCTGAGGGACACCAGAGGTCCTTGAAGATGATCCTGGAGTCCTTGCTGTTCCAGCCAATCAGAGTCCAGTATTGTCTCTCTGTCTCGGACCCTCCTGACCTCTGACCTCGGTCGTCCCGCCTCCTCGTAAACCGTCACCGCGGCGACCGGGTCCTCGTTAGCAACTATTTCCTGTGGAAGGGGGCGGGGCTACCGAGGTTCACTAAGTGTTTAATGACCTCCTCCCTCCCCATTCAGCCTCTGACGTCATCGAGCACGCACATAAAACACACACACACAGAAGAAGAAGAATGGCTCATCAATCACCTGATTAGTGTGATGCACCACATTCCTGCCCCCCCCCCCCCACAGCGACACAAACCAGGTCCTTGAGGAAGGTTCACGGGGCCTTGGAGAGTCTCCGGGGGTCCTTGAGGAAGGTTCACGGGGCCTTGGAGCGTCTCCGGGGGTCCTTGAGGAAGCTCCACGGGGCCTTGGAGAGTCTCCGGGGGTCCTTGAGGAAGGTTCACGGGGCCTTGGAGCGTCTCCGGGGGTCCTTGAGGAAGCTCCACGGGGCCTTGGAGAGTCTCCGGGGGTCCTTGAGGAAGGTTCACGGGGCCTTGGAGAGTCTCCGGGGGTCCTTGAGGAAGGTTCACGGGGCCTTGGAGAGTCTCCGGGGGTCCTTGAGGAAGCTCCACGGGGCCTTGGAGAGTCTCCGGGGGTCCTTGAGGAAGGTTCACGGGGCCTTGGAGAGTCTCCGGGGGTCCTTGAGGAAGGTTCACGGGGCCTTGGAGAGTCTCCGGGGGTCCTTGAGGAAGCTCCACGGGGCCTTGGAGAGTCTCCGGGGGTCCTTGAGGAAGGTTCACGGGGCCTTGGAGAGTCTCCGGGGGTCCTTGAGGAAGGTTCACGGGGCCTTGGAGAGTCTCCGGGGGTCCTTGAGGAAGCTCCACGGGGCCTTGGAGAGTCTCCGGGGGTCCTTGAGGAAGGTTCACGGGGCCTTGGAGAGTCTCCGGGGGTCCTTGAGGAAGGTTCACGGGGCCTTGGAGAGTCTCCGGGGGTCCTTGAGGAAGCTCCACGGGGCCTTGGAGAGTCTCCGGGGGTCCTTGAGGAAGGTTCACGGGGCCTTGGAGAGTCTCCGGGGGTCCTTGAGGAAGCTCCACGGGGCCTTGGAGAGTCTCCGGGGGTCCTTGAGGAAGGTCCACGGGGCCTTGGAGAGTCTCCGGGGGTCCTTGAGGAAGCTCCACGGGGCCTTGGAGAGTCTCCGGGGGTCCTTGAGGAAGCTCCACGGGGCCTTGGAGAGTCTCCGGGGGTCCTTGAGGAAGGTTCACGGGGCCTTGGAGAGTCTCCGGGGGTCCTTGAGGAAGCTCCACGGGGCCTTGGAAAGTCTCCAGGGGTCCTTGAAACAATGCTAACAGATGATGCTAGTTTCTATCAAACAGGAAGTAGAGACTCTGTTGGGGACTATTTAGTATTATCTAGTAGTATTATCTAGTAGTAGTATTATCTAGTAGTATTATCTAGTAGTATTATCTAGTAGTATTATCTAGTAGTAGTATTATCTAGTAGTATTATCTAGTAGTATTATCTAGTAGTAGTATATCTAGTAGTATTATCTAGTAGTATTATCTAGTAGTATTATCTAGTAGTAGTATTATCTAGTAGTATTATCTAGTAGTATTATCTAGTAGTATTATCTAGTAGTATTATCTAGTAGTAGTATTATCTAGTAGTATTATCTAGTAGTATTATCTAGTAATATCTAGTAGTATTATCTAGTAGTATTATCTAGTAGTAGTATTATCAAGTAATATCTAGTAGTATTATCTAGTAGTATTATCTAGTAGTATTATCTAGTAGTATCTAGTAGTATTATCTAGTAGTATTATCTAGTATTATTATCTAGTAGTATTATCTAGTAGTATTATCTAGTAGTATCTAGTAGTATTATCTAGTAGTATTATCTAGTAGTATCTAGTAGTATTATCTAGTAGTATTATCTAGTATTATTATCTAGTAGTAGTATTATCTAGTAGTATTATCTAGTAGTATCTAGTAGTATTATCTAGTAGTATTATCTAGTATTATTATCTAGTAGTAGTATTATCTAGTAGTATTATCTAGTAATATCTAGTAGTATTATCTAGTAGTATCTAGTAGTATTATCTAGTATTATCTAGTAGTATTATCTAGTAGTATTATCTAGTAGTATTATCTAGTAGTATCTAGTAGTATTATCTAGTAGTATTATCTAGTAGTATTATCTAGTAGTATCTAGTAGTATTATCTAGTAGTATTATCTGGTAGTATCTAGTAGTATTATCTAGTAGTATCTAGTAGTATTATCTAGTAGTATTATCTAGTAGTATCTAGTAGTATTATCTAGTAGTATCTAGTAGTATTATCTAGTAGTATTATCTAGTAGTATTATCTAGTAGTATCTAGTAGTATTATCTAGTAGTATTATCTAGTAGTATCTAGTAGTATTATCTAGTAGTATTATCTAGTAGTATCTAGTAGTATTATCTAGTAGTATTATCTAGTATTATTATCTAGTAGTAGTATTATCTAGTAGTATTATCTAGTAGTATCTAGTAGTATTATCTAGTAGTATTATCTAGTAGTATCTAGTAGTATTATCTAGTAGTATTATCTAGTAGTATTATCTAGTAGTAGTATTATCTAGTAGTATTATCTAGTAGTATTATCTAGTAGTAGTATTATCTAGTAGTATTATCTAGTAGTATTATCTAGTAATATCTAGTAGTATTATCTAGTAGTATTATCTAGTAGTAGTATTATCTAGTAATATCTAGTAGTATTATCTAGTAGTATTATCTAGTAGTATTATCTAGTAGTATCTAGTAGTATTATCTAGTAGTATTATCTAGTATTATTATCTAGTAGTATTATCTAGTAGTATTATCTAGTAGTATTATCTAGTAGTATCTAGTAGTATTATCTAGTAGTATTATCTAGTAGTATCTAGTAGTATTATCTAGTAGTATTATCTAGTATTATTATCTAGTAGTAGTATTATCTAGTAGTATTATCTAGTAGTATCTAGTAGTATTATCTAGTAGTATTATCTAGTATTATTATCTAGTAGTAGTATTATCTAGTAGTAATTATCTAAGTAATAGCTAGTAGTATATCTAGTAGTAGCTAGTAGTAATTAATCTAGTAGTATCTAGTAGGATTATCTAGTAGTAATTATCTAGTAGTATTATCTAGTAGGATCTAGTAGTATTATCTAGTCAAGTATTATCTAGTAGTAAATCTAGTAGTATTATCTAGTAGTAATTATCTGGTAGTATCTAGTAGTATTAATCTAGTAGTATCTAGTAGTATTATCTAGTAGTATTATCTAGTAGTATCTAGTCGTATTATCTAGTAGTATCTAGTAGTATTATCTAGTATGTATTATCTTAGTAGTAATTATCTAGTAGTATCTAGTAAGTATTATCTAGTAGTATTATCTAAAGTAGTAATCTAGTAGTATTATCTAGTAGTATTAATCTAGTAGTATCTATGTAGGTATTATCTATTAGTATTATCTAGTATTATTATATCTAGTAGTATTATCTAGTAGTATCTAGTAGTATTATCTGTAGTAATCTAGTAGTATTATCTAGTAGTATCTAGTAGTATTATCTAGTAGTATATCTAGTAGTATCATAGTAGGTAATTAATCTAGTAGTATTATCTAGTAGTATCCTAGTAGTATTATCTAGTAGTATTATCTAGTAGTATCTAGTAGTATTATCTAGTAGTATTATCTAGTAGTATCTAGTAGTATTATCTAGTAGTATTATCTAGTATTATCTAGTAGTATTATCTAGTAGTATTATCTAGTAGTATTATCTAGTAGTATCTATAGTATTATCTAGTAGTATTATCTAGTAGTATCTAGTAGTATTATCTAGTAGTATCTAGTAGTATTATCTAGTAGTATTATCTAGTAGTATCTAGTAGTATTATCTAGTAGTATCTAGTAGTATTATCTAGTAGTATTATCTAGTAGTATCTAGTAGTATTATCTAGTAGTATTATCTAGTAGTATCTAGTAGTATTATCTAGTAGTATTATGTAGTAGTATTATCTAGTAGTATTATCTAGTAGTATTATCTAGTAGTATCTAGTAGTATTATCTAGTAGTATTATCTAGTAGTATCTAGTAGTATTATCTAGTAGTATTATCTAGTAGTAGTATCTAGTAGTATTATCTAGTAGTATATCTAGTAGTAGTATTATCTAGTAGTATTATCTAGTAGTATTATCTAATAGTATCTAGTAGTATTATCTAGTAGTATTATCTAGTAGTATTATCTAGTAGTATCTAGTAGTATTATCTAGTAGTATTATCTAGTAGTATTATCTAGTAGTATTATCTAGTAGTATTATCTAGTAGTATCTAGTAGTATTATCTAGTAGTATTATCTAGTAGTATCTAGTAGTATTATCTAGTAGTATTATCTAGTAGTATCTAGTAGTATTATCTAGTAGTATCTAGTAGTATTATCTAGTAGTATCTAGTTAGTTATCTAGTAGTATTATCTAGTAGTAGTATTATCTAGTAGTATTATCTAGTAGTAGTATTATCTAGTAGTAGTATTATCTAGTAGTATTGTTTAGTAGTATTATCTAGTAGTAGTAGTATTATCTAGTAGTATTATCTAGTAGTAGTATTATCTAGTAGTATTATCTAGTAGTAGTATTATCTAGTAGTATTGTTTAGTAGTATTTTCTAGTAGTATTATCTAGTAGTAGTATTATCTAGTAGTATTTTCTAGTAGTAGTATTATCTAGTAGTATTATCTAGTAGTATTATCTAGTAGTAGTATTATCTAGTAGTAGTATTATCTAGTAGTAGTATTATCTAGTAGTAATATTATCTAGTAGTAGTATTTTCTAGTAGTAGTATTATCTAGTAGTATTATCTAGTAGTAGTATTATCTAGTAGTAGTATTATCTAGTAGTATTGTTTAGTAGTATTTTCTAGTAGTAGTATTATCTAGTAGTATTATCTAGTAGTAGTATTATCTAGTAGTATTTTCTAGTAGTAGTATTATCTAGTAGTATTATCTAGTAGTATTATCTAGTAGTAGTATTATCTAGTAGTACTATTATCTAGTAGTATTGTTTAGTAGTATTATCGAGTAGTAGTATTATCTAGTAGTAGTATTATCTAGTAGTATTATCTAGTAGTAGTATTATCTAGTAGTATTGTTTAGTAGTATTATCTAGTAGTATCACTAGTAGTAGTATTATCTAGTAGTAGTATTATCTAGTAGTATTGTTTAGTAGTATTATCTAGTAGTAGTATTATCTAGTAGTAGTATTATCTAGTAGTATTATCTAGTAGTAGTATTATCTAGTAGTATTGTTTAGTACTATTATCTAGTAGTATTACTAGTAGTAGTACTAGTAGTAGTATTATCTAGTACTAGTACTAGTAGTAGTATCTAGTAGTAGTACTAGTAGTAGTATCTAGTAGTAGTACTAGTAGTAGTATCTAGTAGTAGTATTATCTAGTAGTATTGTTTAGTAGTATTTTCTAGTAGTAGTATTATCTAGTAATATTATCTAGTAGTAGTATTATCTAGTAGTATTATCTAGTAGTATTATCTAGCAGTATTATCTAGTAGTAGTATTATCTAGTAGTATTATCTAGTAGTAGTATTATCTAGTAGTACTACTAGTAGTAGTACTAGTAGTAGTATTATCTAGTAGTAGTACTAGTAGTAGTATAGTAGTAGTATCTAGTAGTAGTACTAGTAGTTATCTAGTAGTATTATCTAGTAGTATCTAGTAGTATTATCTAGTAGTATTATCTAGTAGTATTATCTAGTAGTAGTATTATCTAGTAGTATTATCTAGTAGTATCTAGTAGTATTATCTAGTAGTATTATCTAGTAGTATCTAGTAGTATTATCTAGTAGTATTATCTAGTAGTATCTAGTAGTATTATCTAGTAGTATCTAGTAGTATTATCTAGTAGTATTATCTAGTAGTATTATCTAGTAGTATTATCTAGTAGTAGTATTATCTAGTAGTATTATCTAGTAGTAGTATTATCTAGTAGTAGTATTATCTAGTAGTATTGTTTAGTAGTATTATCTAGTAGTAGTAGTATTATCTAGTAGTATTATCTAGTAGTAGTATTATCTAGTAGTATTATCTAGTAGTAGTATTATCTAGTAGTATTGTTTAGTAGTATTTTCTAGTAGTATTATCTAGTAGTAGTATTATCTAGTAGTATTTTCTAGTAGTAGTATTATCTAGTAGTATTATCTAGTAGTATTATCTAGTAGTAGTATTATCTAGTAGTAGTATTATCTAGTAGTAGTATTATCTAGTAGTAATATTATCTAGTAGTAGTATTTTCTAGTAGTAGTATTATCTAGTAGTATTATCTAGTAGTAGTATTATCTAGTAGTAGTATTATCTAGTAGTATTGTTTAGTAGTATTTTCTAGTAGTAGTATTATCTAGTAGTATTATCTAGTAGTAGTATTATCTAGTAGTATTTTCTAGTAGTAGTATTATCTAGTAGTATTATCTAGTAGTTAGTAGTAGTATTATCTAGTAGTACTATTATCTAGTAGTATTGTTTAGTAGTATTATCGAGTAGTAGTATTATCTAGTAGTAGTATTATCTAGTAGTATTATCTAGTAGTAGTATTATCTAGTAGTATTGTTTAGTAGTATTATCTAGTAGTATCACTAGTAGTAGTATTATCTAGTAGTAGTATTATCTAGTAGTATTGTTTAGTAGTATTATCTAGTAGTAGTATTATCTAGTAGTAGTATTATCTAGTAGTATTATCTAGTAGTAGTATTATCTAGTAGTATTGTTTAGTACTATTATCTAGTAGTATTACTAGTAGTAGTACTAGTAGTAGTATTATCTAGTACTAGTACTAGTAGTAGTATCTAGTAGTAGTACTAGTAGTAGTATCTAGTAGTAGTACTAGTAGTAGTATCTAGTAGTAGTATTATCTAGTAGTATTGTTTAGTAGTATTTTCTAGTAGTAGTATTATCTAGTAATATTATCTAGTAGTAGTATTATCTAGTAGTATTATCTAGTAGTAGTATTATCTAGCAGTATTATCTAGTAATAGTATTATCTAGTAGTATTATCTAGTAGTAGTATTATCTAGTAGTACTACTAGTAGTAGTACTAGTAGTAGTATTATCTAGTAGTAGTACTAGTAGTAGTATAGTAGTAGTATCTAGTAGTAGTACTAGTAGTAGTACTAGTAGTAGTACTAGTAGTAGTATCTAGTAGTAGTATTATCTAGTAGTATTGTTTAGTAGTATTTTCTAGTAGTAGTATTATCTAGTAGTAGTATTATCTAGTAGTAGTATTATCTAGTAGTATTGTTTAGTAGTATTATCTAGTAGTAGTATTATCTAGTAATAGTATTATCTAGTAGTATTATCTAGTAGTATTGTTTAGTAGTATTTTCTAGTAGTAGTATTATCTAGTAGTATTATCTAGTAGTAGTATTATCTAGTAGTATTTTCTAGTAGTAGTATTATCTAGTAGTATTATCTAGTAGTATTATCTAGTAGTAGTATTATCTAGTAGTACTATTATCTAGTAGTATTATCTAGTAGTAGTATTATCTAGTAGTAGTATTATCTAGTAGTATTATCTAGTAGTAGGTATTATCTAGTAGTATTGTTTAGTAGTATTATCTAGTAGTATCACTAGTAGTAGTATTATCTAGTAGTAGTATTATCTAGTAGTATTATCTAGTAGTAGTATTATCTAGTAGTAGTATTATCTAGTAGTATTATCTAGTAGTAGTATTATCTAGTAGTATTGTTTAGTAGTATTATCTAGTAGTATCACTAGTAGTAGTATTATCTAGTAGTAGTATTATCTAGTAGTATTATCTAGTAGTAGTATTATCTAGTGGTAGTATTATCTAGTAGTATTATCTAGTAGTAGTATTATCTAGTAGTATTGTTTAGTAGTATTATCTAGTAGTATTACTAGTAGTAGTACTAGTAGTAGTATTATCTAGTAGTAGTACTAGTAGTAGTATAGTAGTAGTATCTAGTAGTAGTATTATCTAGTAGTATTGTTTAGTAGTATTTTCTAGTAGTAGTATTATCTAGTAGTATTATCTAGTAGTAGTACTATTAGTATTACTAGTAGTAGTACTAGTAGTAGTATCTAGTAGTAGTATCTAGTGGTAGTATTAGTAGTATTACTAGTAGTAGTACAAGTAGTAGTATCTAGTAGTAGTCTATAGTAGTAGTACTAGTAGTAGTATCTAGTAGTATTACTAGTAGTAGTACTGGTTATAGTATTATCTAGTATTATTATCTAGTAGTAGTATAGTAGTAGTATCTAGTAGTAGTACTAGTAGTATTACTAGTAGTAGTACTAGTAGTAGTATCTAGTAGTAGTACTAGTAGTAGTATCTAGTAGTATTATTATCTAGTAGTATTTTCTAGTAGTAGTATTATCTAGTAGTGTTGTTTAGTAGTAGTATCTAGTAGTATTACTAGTAGTAGTACTGGTTGTAGTATTATCTAGTATTATTATCTAGTAGTAGTACTAGTAGTAGTATAGTAGTAGTATCTAGTAGTAGTACAATTAGTATTACTAGTAGTAGTACTATTAGTAGTATCTAGTAGTAGTACTAGTAGTAGTATCTAGTAGTATTATCTAGTAGTATTTCTAGTAGTAGTATTATCTAGTAGTGTTGTTTAGTCGTAGTATCTAGTAGTAATACTAGTAGTATTACGGTTGTAGTATTATTAGTATTATTAGTCTAGTAGTAGTACTAGTACGTTAGTATAGTAGTAGTATACTAGTAGTAGTATTAGTAGTATTACTAGTAGTAGTAATAGTAGTAGTATTTATCTAGTA
>CM025844.1:10833212-10838212 GCA_014673565.1 Sebastes schlegelii
GTATTATCTAGTAGTAGTATTATCTAGTAGTAGTATTCTATAGTATTGTTTAGTATATTATCTAGTAGTAGTATTATCTAGTAATAGTATTATCTATTATTATCTAGTATATTGTTTTAGTAGTATTTTCTAGTAGTAGTATTATCTAGTAGTATTATCTAGTAGTATATTATCTAGTAGTATTTTCTAGTAGTAGTATTATCTAGTAGTATTATCTAGTAGTATTATCTCTAGTAGTATATCTAGTAGTACTATTATCTAGTAGTATGTTTAGTAGTATTATCTAGTAGTAGTATTATCTAGTAGTATTTATCTAGTAGTATTATCTAGTAGTAGTATTATCTAGTAGTATTGTTAGTAGTAATTATAGTAGTATCACTGTAGTAGTATTATCTAGTAGTAGTATTATCTAGTAGTATTATCTAGTAGTAGTTATATCTAGTAGTAGTATTATCTAGTAGTATTATCTAGTAGTAGTTTATCTAGTAGTATTGTTTAGTAGTATATCTAGTAGTATCACTAGTAGTAGTATTATCTAGTAGTAGTATTATCAGTAGTATTATCTAGTAGTATTATCTAGTAGTATTACTAGTATATACTAGTAGTAGTATTATCTAGTAGTAGTACTAGTAGTAGTTAGTAGTAGTATCTAGTAGTATTACTAGTAGTAGTACTAGTAGTAGTATTATCTAGTAGTAGTACTAGTAGTAGTATAGTAGTAGTATCTAGTAGTATTACTAGTAGTAGTATCTAGTAGTAGTATTATCTAGTAGTATTGTTTAGTAGTATTTTCTAGTAGTAGTATTATCTAGTAGTATTATCTAGTAGTAGTATTATCTAGTAGTATTATCTAGTAGTAGTATTATCTAGTAGTATTGTTTAGTAGTATTTTCTAGTAGTATTACTAGTAGTAGTACTAGTAGTAGTATTATCTAGTAGTAGTATCTAGTAGTATTACTAGTAGTAGTACTAGTAGTAGTATTATCTAGTAGTAGTACTAGTAGTAGTATAGTAGTAGTATCTAGTAGTATTATCTAGTAGTATTATCTAGTAGTATTATCTAGTAGTAGTATTATCTAGTAGTATTATCTAGTAGTAGTATTATCTAGTAGTATTGTTTAGTAGTATTTTCTAGTAGTATTACTAGTAGTAGTACTAGTGGTAGTATTATCTAGTAGTAGTATCTAGTAGTATTACTAGTAGTAGTAATAGTAGTAGTATTATCTAGTAGTAGTACTAGTAGTAGTATAGTAGTAGTATCTAGTAGTAGTACTAGTAGTAGTACTAGTAGTAGTACTAGTATCTAGTAGTAGTATTATCTAGTAGTATTGTTTAGTAGTATTTTCTAGTAGTAGTATTATCTAGTAGTATTATCTAGTAGTATTGTTTAGTAGTATTTTCTAGTAGTAGTATTATCTAGTAGTATTATCTAGTAGTAGTATTATCTAGTAGTATTATCTAGTAGTAGTATTATCTAGTAGTATTGTTTAGTAGTATTATCTAGTAGTAGTATTATCTAGTAGTATTGTTTAGTAGTAGTATCTAGTAGTAATATCTAGTAGTAGTATTATCTAGTTGTAGTACTAGTAGTAGTATAGTAGTAGTATCTAGTATTAGTACTAGTAGTAGTACTAGTAGTAGTATCTAGTAGTAGTAGTACTATTAGTAGTATCTAGTAGTATTATTATCCAGTAGTAGTATCTAGTAGTAGTATTATTTAGTAGTAGTACTAGTAGTATAGTAGTAGTATCTAGTAGTATTATCTAGTAGTAATTTCTAGTTGTAGTATTATCTAGTAGTATTGTTTAGTAGTAATATCTAGTAGTATTATCTAGTAGTAGTATTATCTAGTAGTATTGTTTAGTAGTAGTATCTAGTAGTAATATCTAGTAGTAGTATTATCTAGTTGTATTATCTAGTAGTAGTATTATCTAGTAGTATTATCTAGTAGTATTGTTAAGAAGTAGTATCTAGTAGTATTACTAGTAGTAGTATTAGTAGTAGTATTATTTAATATTATTATCTAGTAGTAGTACTAGTAGTAGTATAGTAGTAGTATCTAGTAGTATTACTAGTAGTAGTACTAGTAGTAGTATCTAGTAGTAGTATCTAGTAGTAGTACTAGTAGTAGTATCTAGTAGTATTACTAGTAGTAGTACTGGTTGTAGTATTATCTAGTATTATTATCTAGTAGTAGTATAGTAGTAGTATCTAGTAGTAGTACTAGTAGTATTACTAGTAGAAGTACTAGTAGTAGTATCTAGTAGTAGTACTAGTAGTAGTATCTAGTAGTATTATTATCTAGTAGTATTTTCTAGTAGTAATATTATCTAGTAGTGTTGTTTAGTAGTAGTATCTAGTAGTATTACTAGTAGTAGTACTGGTTGTAGTATTATCTAGTATTATTATCTAGTAGTAGTACTAGTAGTAGTATAGTAGTAGTATCTAGTAGTAGTACTATTAGTATTACTAGTAGTAGTACTAGTAGTAGTATCTAGTAGTAGTATCTAGTGGTAGTATTAGTAGTATTACTAGTAGTAGTACAAGTAGTAGTATCTAGTAGTAGTATCTAGTAGTAGTACTAGTAGTAGTATCTAGTAGTATTACTAGTAGTAGTACTGGTTGTAGTATTATCTAGTATTATTATCTAGTAGTAGTATAGTAGTAGTATCTAGTAGTAGTACTAGTAGTATTACTAGTAGTAGTACTAGTAGTAGTATCTAGTAGTAGTACTAGTAGTAGTATCTAGTAGTATTATTATCTAGTAGTATTTTCTAGTAGTAGTATTATCTAGTAGTGTTGTTTAGTAGTAGTATCTAGTAGTATTACTAGTAGTAGTACTGGTTGTAGTATTATCTAGTATTATTATCTAGTAGTAGTACTAGTAGTAGTATAGTAGTAGTATCTAGTAGTAGTACTATTAGTATTACTAGTAGTAGTACTAGTAGTAGTATCTAGTAGTAGTATCTAGTAGTAGTACTAGTAGTAGTATCTAGTAGTATTATTATCTAGTAGTATTTTCTAGTAGTAGTATTATCTAGTAGTGTTGTTTAGTAGTAGTATCTAGTAGTATTACTAGTAGTAGTACTGGTTGTAGTATTATCTAGTATTATTATCTAGTAGTAGTACTAGTAGTAGTATAGTAGTAGTATCTAGTAGTAGTATTAGTAGTATTACTAGTAGTAGTAATAGTAGTAGTATTATCTAGTAGGAGTACTAGTAGTAGTATAGTAGTAGTATCTAGTAGTAGTACTAGTAGTAGTACCAGTAGTAGTATCTAGTAGTAGTATTATCTAGTAGTATTGTTTAGTAGTATTTTCTAGTAGTAGTAGTATTATCTAGTAGTATTATCTAGTAGTAGTATTATCTAGTAGTATTATCTAGTAGTAGTATTATCTAGTAGTATTGTTTAGTAGTATTATCTAGTAGTATTACTAGTAATAGTACTAGTAGTAGTATTATCTAGTAGTAGTAGTAGTAGTAGTAGTATAGTAGTAGTATATAGTAGTAGTACTAGTAGTAGTACTAGTAGTAGTATCTAGTAGTAGTACTAGTAGTAGTATCTAGTAGTTTTATTATCTAGTAGTAGTATCTAGTAGTAGTATTATTTAGTAGTAGTACTAGTAGTATAGTAGTAGTATCTAGTAGTATTATCTAGTAGTATTTTCTAGTAGTAATATTATCTAGTAGTATTGTTTAGTAGTAGTATCTAGTAGTATTATCTAGTAATAGTATTATCTAGTAGTATTGTTTAGTAGTATTATCTAGTAGTAGTATTATCTAGTAGTATTATCTAGTAGTAGTATTATCTAGTAGTATTATCTAGTAGTATTGTTAAGAAGTAGTATCTAGTAGTATTACTAGTAGTAGTATTAGTAGTATTATTATTTAATATTATTATCTAGTAGTAGTACTAGTAGTAGTATAGTAGTAGTATCTAGTAGTATTACTAGTAGTAGTACTAGTAGTAGTATCTAGTAGTAGTATCTAGTAGTAGTACTAGTAGTAGTATCTAGTAGTATTACTAGTAGTAGTACTGGTTGTAGTATTATCTAGTATTATTATCTAGTAGTAGTACTAGTAGTAGTATAGTAGTAGTATCTAGTAGTAGTACTAGTAGTATTACTAGTAGTAGTACTAGTAGTATTATTATCTAGTAGTAGTACTAGTAGTAGTATAGTAGTAGTATCTAGTAGTAGTACTAGTAGTATTACTAGTAGTAGTATCTAGTAGTAGTATCTAGTAGTAGTACTAGTAGTAGTACTAGTAGTAGTATCTAGTAATAGTATCTAGTAGTAGTATCTATTAGTAATACTAGTAGTAGTACTAGTAGTAGTATCTAGTAGTAGTATCTAGTAGTAGTACTAGTAGTATCTAGTAGTAGTATCTAGTAGTAGTATGTAGTAGTAGTACTAATAGTAGTATCTAGTAGTAGTATCTAGTAGTAGTACTAGTAGTAGTATCTAGTAGTACTAGAGGTAGTATCTAGTAGTAGTATCTAGTAGTAGTATCTAGTAGTAGTACTAATAGTAGTACTAGTAGTAGTATCTAGTAGTAGTACTAGTAGAAGTACTAGTAGTAGTATCTAGTAATAGTATCTAGTAGTAGTATCTATTAGTAATACTAGTAGTAGTACTAGTAGTAGTATCTAGTAGTAGTATCTAGTAGTAGTACTAGTAGTATCTAGTAGTAGTATCTAGTAGTAGTATGTAGTAGTAGTACTAATAGTAGTATCTAGTAGTAGTATCTAGTAGTAGTACTAGTAGTAGTATCTAGTAGTACTAGAGGTAGTATCTAGTAGTAGTATCTAGTAGTAGTATCTAGTAGTAGTACTAATAGTAGTACTAGTAGTAGTATCTAGTAGTAGTACTAGTAGAAGTACTAGTAGTAGTATCTAGTAGTATTACTAGTAGTAGTATCTAGTAGTAGTACTAGTAGTAGTACTACTAGTAGTAGTATGTAGTAGTAGTACTAGTAGTAGTACTAGTAGTAGTATCTAG
>CM025844.1:10843212-10845712 GCA_014673565.1 Sebastes schlegelii
ATGCTAACTGTATAGTCATCTCACTAGCCTCTAATGCTAACTGTATAGTCATTTCACTAGCCTCTAATGCTAACTGTATAGTCATTTCACTAGCCTCTAATGCTAACTGTATAGTCATTTCACTAGCCTCTAATGCTAACTGTATAGTCATTTCACTAGCCTCTAATGCTAACTGTATAGTCATTTCACTAGCCTCTAATGCCAACTGTATAGTCATTTCACTAGCCTCTAATGCCAACTGTATAGTCATTTCACTAGCCTCTAATGCTAACTGTATAGTCATTTCACTAGCCTCTAATGCTAACTGTATAGTCATTTCACTAGCCTCTAATGCTAACTGTATAGTCATTTCACTAGCCTCTAATGCTAACTGTATAGTCATTTCACTAGCCTCTAATGCTAACTGTATAGTCATTTCACTAGCCTCTAATGCTAACTGTATAGTCATTTCACTCGCCTCTAATGCTAACTGTATAGTCATTTCACTAGCCTCTAATGCTAACTGTATAGTCATCTCACTAGCCTCTAATGCTAACTGTATAGTCATCTCACTAGCCTCTAATGCTAACTGTATAGTCATTTCACTAGCCTCTAATGCTAACTGTATAGTCATTTCACTAGCCTCTAATGCTAACTGTATAGTCATCTCACTAGCCTCTAATGCTAACTGTATAGTCATCTCACTAGCCTCTAATGCTAACTGTATAGTCATCTCACTAGCCTCTAATGCTAACTGTATAGTCATTTCACTAGCCTCTAATGCTAACTGTATAGTCATTTCACTAGCCTCTAATGCTAACTGTATAGTCATTTCACTCGCCTCTAATGCTAACTGTATAGTCATTTCACTAGCCTCTAATGCCAACTGTATAGTCATTTCACTAGCCTTTAATGCTAACTGTATAGTCATCTCACTAGCCTCTAATGCTAACTGTATAGTCATCTCACTAGCCTCTAATGCTAACTGTATAGTCATTTCACTAGCCTCTAATGCTAACTGTATAGTCATCTCACTAGCCTCTAATGCTAACTGTATAGTCATTTCACTAGCCTCTAATGCTAACTGTATAGTCATCTCACTAGCCTCTAATGCTAACTGTATAGTCATTTCACTAGCCTCTAATGCTAACTGTATAGTCATTTCACTAGCCTCTAATGCTAACTGTATAGTCATCTCACTAGCCTCTAATGCCAACTGTATAGTCATTTCACTAGCCTCTAATGCTAACTGTATAGTCATTTCACTAGCCTCTAATGCTAACTGTATAGTCATTTCACTAGCCTCTAATGCTAACTGTATAGTCATTTCACTAGCCTCTAATGCTAACTGTATTTAGGTTGTAAGGGAAGTTGCTGATGGCAGAGCCCCCCCACTCACAGGAACAGGAAGTATGACGTCTTTGTGTCCGGCGAGGTCGGCGATGTGGCGGTAAAGAGGAACTCCCTTCTCCGCTGCTCCGGCCTTACAGACGGCCAACGACACGCCCAGGATAGCGTTAGCACCAAACTGAGCTGTAGAGAGACAGACAGGTCAGACAGAGAGAGACAGGTCAGACAGAGAGAGAGACAGGTCAGAGAGAGAGACAGACAGGTCAGAGAGAGAGAGAGACAGACAGGTCAGAGAGAGAGAGAGACAGACAGGTCAGAGAGAGAGACAGACAGGTCAGAGAGAGAGAGACAGGTCAGACAGAGAGAGAGACAGGTCAGACAGAGAGAGAGAGACAGACAGGTCAGACAGAGAGAGAGAGACAGGTCAGAGAGAGAGAGACAGACAGGTCAGAGATAGAGAGAGACAGACAGGTCAGAGAGAGAGACAGGTCAGACAGAGAGAGACAGACAGGTCAGAGATAGAGAGAGACAGACAGGTCAGAGAGAGAGAGAGACAGACAGGTCAGAGAGAGAGAGACAGGTCAGACAGAGAGAGACAGACAGGTCAGAGATAGAGAGAGACAGACAGGTCAGAGAGAGAGAGACAGACAGGTCAGAGAGAGAGAGACAGGTCAGACAGACAGAGAGAGACAGACAGACAGGTCAGAGAGAGACAGACAGGTCAGAGAGAGCGAGACAGACAGGTCAGACAGAGAGACAGACAGGTCAGACAGAGAGACAGACAGCTCAGACAGAGAGAGACAGACAGACAGCTCAGACAGAGAGAGAGAGACAGACAGGTCAGAGAGAGAGAGACAGACAGGTCAGACAGAGAGACAGACAGGTCAGACAGAGAGACAGACAGACAGCTCAGACAGAGAGAGAGAGACAGACAGGTCAGAGAGAGAGAGACAGACAGGCAGGTCAGAGAGACAGACAGGTCAGACAGAGAGAGAGAGACAGACAGCTCAGACAGAGAGACAGGTCCTTACATTTGTTCTCAGTGCCGTCCAACTCCAGCATGAACTTGTCGATCTTCTCCTGCTCGACAACGCTGAAGTTCTGGAGAGACAGACGGGTATACAGAGAGACAGACGGGTATACAGAGAGACAGACGGGTATACAGAGAGAC
>CM025844.1:10850712-10863212 GCA_014673565.1 Sebastes schlegelii
TTATAAAGCTACTACTTTTCTGCGTAATATAACTTCTAAATTTACTGCTAAACTTTTCTGTAACTTTTGATACTACTGCTAAACTTGCTGCTAACATTACTAATACTGCTAACACTACTACTAACACTACTGCTAATACTACTGCTAAATCTACTGCTACTGCTACTACTACTACCACTACTACTACTACTGCAACTGCTACTAATACTACTACTAACATTACTACTACTGCTAATACTACTGCTAACACTACTACTGCTACTGCTAATGCTAAAACTACTTTTAACACTACCGCTGTTAGTTACTTGTATGTAATAATGATCTAAATGCTAATATGAGAATGGAATAGAATGATAATACATCAGGACATTTTATTGTGAAATTCAGTGTGATCTGGTTAAATACAAAGTGTTGAGTTCATATATATATATATATATATATATATATATATATATATCAGTTGAGCAGACTAAAGGTCTACCTCACAGTCAGTCAGTCTGGACTTTGTGCTTCGGCTGTTTGTCATATTTCATGTGTTGAGCTCTGCAGCAGTTTGACTGTGTTTGACCTTCAGTCTGCTGAAGGTCAAACACCCTGAAGGGTTTTTGTCTTTTGGTTTAGATAAAGAATCAGAAACACAATGAAATAAAAGAAAAAAGGAGCGAATGCTATTATCTGATTTAAGACCCGGCGTTCCCAAACTTCCTCTAAAGACTCCTGCAAACTAAAGTCTAAGACTTTCAGAATAAAAGCATTGAAACAGGTTTGGTTTGTGACCAATAGAAACAACCAGGGATCCGTGTGGAGCTCCTGTTTCAGCCTACCTGAGTCGTGCTGTCACAGGGAGGTGTCTTCTCTGGCCGTCCGTCTGTCCGTCTGACTGTCCGACTGACGTGGAAAGTGTCCCTCTGTCTCTCTGTGGGCTTTTTATAGACGCTCCCTGAGAGGGGAGGAGGCTGCAGGAGAGTCAGGGATCGTCTGCATGTGACCGGCCAGGGGGCGTCTGCATGGGATTGGAACACTACTAACACTAATAATACTACTAACACTACTATCACTGCTAACACTACTGTCACTACTATCACTAATAATACTATCACTACTATCACTGCTAACACTACTATCACTAATAATACTATCACAACTATCACTGCTAACACTACTATCACTGCTAACACTACTGTCACTACTATCACTAATAATACTATCACTACTATCACTGCTAACACTACTATCACTAATAATACTATCACAACTATCACTGCTAACACTACTATCACTGCTAACACTACTGTCACTACTATCACTAATAATACTATCACTACTATCACTGCTAACACTACTGTCACTACTATCACTAATAATACTATCACTACTATCACTGCTAACACTACTATCACTAATAATACTATCACAACTATCACTGCTAACACTACTATCACTGCTAACACTACTGTCACTACTATCACTAATAATACTATCACTACTATCACTGCTAACACTACTATCACTAATAATACTATCACAACTATCACTGCTAACACTACTATCACTGCTAACACTACTGTCACTACTATCACTAATAATACTATCACTACTATCACTGCTAACACTACTGTCACTACTATCACTAATAATACTATCACAACTATCACTGCTAACACTACTGTCACTACTATCACTAATAATACTATCACTACTATCACTGCTAACACTACTATCACTAATAATACTATCACAACTATCACTGCTAACACTACTGTCACTACTATCACTAATAATACTATCACTACTATCACTGCTAACACTACTGTCACTAATAATACTATCACAACTATCACTGCTAACACTACTGTCACTACTATCACTAATAATACTATCACTACTAACACTGCTAACACTACTATCACTAATAATACTATCACTGCTAACACTACTATCACTAATAATACTATCACTACTATCACTGCTAACACTACTGTCACTACTATCACTAATAATACTATCACTACTATCACTGCTAACACTACTATCACTAATAATACTATCACAACTATCACTGCTAACACTACTGTCACTACTATCACTAATAATACTATCACTACTAACACTGCTAACACTACTATCACTAATAATACTATCACTGCTAACACTACTATCACTAATAATACTATCACAACTATCACTGCTAACACTACTGTCACTACTATCACTAATAATACTATCACTACTAACACTGCTAACACTACTATCACTAATAATACTATATCTGCTAACACTACTATCACTACTAATACTATCACTGCTAACACTACTATCACTAATAATACTATCACTACTATCACTGCTAACACTACTAATACTATCACTGCTAACACTACTATCACTAATAATATTATCACTGCTAACAATACTATCACTACTAATACTATCACTGCTAACACTACTATCACTACTAATACTATCACTGCTAACACTACTATCACTAATAATACTATCACTACTATCACTGCTAACACTACTATCACTAATAATACTATCACTGTTAACACTACTGTCACTACTATCACTAAAATACTATCACTACTATCACTGCTAACACTACTATCACTAATAATACTATCACTACTATCACTGCTAACACTACTATCACTAATAATACTATCACTACTATCACTGCTAACACTACTATCACTACTATCACTAATAATACTATCACTACTATCACTGCTAACACTACTATCACTACTAATACTACAATCACTACTATCACTACTATCACTGCTAACACTACTATCACTAATAATACTACAATCACTACAATCACTACTATCACTACTATCACTGCTAACACTACTATCACTAATAATACTATCACTGCTAACACTACTATCACTAATAATACTACAATCGCTACTATCACTACTATCACTGCTAACACTACTATGACTACTATCACTAATAATACTATCACTACTATCACTGCTAACACTACTATCACTAATAATACTACAATCACTACTATCACCACTATCACTGCTAACACTACTATCACTAATATCACTACTAACACTACTATCGCTACTATCACTACTATCACTAATAATACTATCACTGCTAACACTACTATCACTAATAATACTATCACTGCTAATACTACTATCACTACTATCACTACTAACACTACTATCACTACTAACACAAATAACACTACTATCACTACTATCACAAATAATACTACTAACACTACTATCACTACTATCACTACTATCACAAATAATACTACTAACACTACTATCACTACTATCACTACTGTCACTACTATCACTAATAATACTATCACTGCTAACACTACTATCACTACTATCACTAATGTCACTACTAACACTACTATCACTACTAACACTATTATCACTAATAATTCTATCACTGCTAATACTACTAACACTACTAACACTACTATCACTAATAATACTATCACTGCTAATACTACTAACACTACTATCACTAATAATACTATCACTGCTAATACTACTATCACTACTAACACAAATAACACTACTATCACTACTATCACAATAATACTACTAACACTACTATCACTACTATCACTACTATCACAAATAACACTGCTATCACTACTATCACAAATAACACTACTATCACTACTAACACTACTATCACAAATAACACTACTACCACTACTATCACTATCACTACTACCACTACTACCACTACTACCACTACTATCACTACTATCACTACTACCACTACTATCACTACTATCACTATCACTACTATCACTATCACTACTACCACTACTATCACTACTACCACTACTATCACTACTATCACTACTACCACTACTATCACTATCACTACTATCACTACTAACACTACTATCACTACTATCACAAATAACACTACTATCACTACTATCACAAATAACACTACTATCACTACTAACACTACTATCACTACTATCACAAATAACACTACTATCACTACTAACACTACTATCACTACTATCACTCACTACTATCACTATCACTACTATCACTACTAACACTACTATCACTACTATCACAAATAACACTACCATCACTACTATCACTATCACTACTATCACTACTAACACTACTATCACTGCTATCACTACTATCACTACTATCACTACTATCACTATCACTACTATCACTACTAACACTACTATCACTACTATCACAAATAACACTACTATCACTACTATCACAAATAACACTACTATCACTACTAACACTACTATCACTACTATCACTACTAACACTACTATCACTACTATCACTCACTACTATCACTATCACTACTATCACTACTAACACAAATAACACTACTATCACAAATAACACTACTATCACTACTAACACTACTATCACTACTAACACTACTAACACTACTAACACTACTATCACTACTATCACAAATAATACTACTAACACTACTATCACTGCGAAGTCTAAGCATATTAACAGTAGCTGTAACAGTATTAGCAGTATTAGCATATTAGCAGTAGTTTGAGCAGTATTTTAAGAGGTAGTAACGATCTTAGCAGTATTTTGTTTGTATGAACAACGGTTCTTCTTTCCATTCACAGAATTATTATTTTAATTTTCTTTTTAATTCATCAAAAGTCAGATTTTAGGAACGTGAATGAGTCTTTATTCATTAATAATATTATTAATATTGTTACTATCTATGTCCTCATCTTTAAATAACATGTGGATTATAATGTGATTGTTAAGAATGGGAGATATAACTCTAATAGTTATGTTAATATAATATAATAGTTAGAACAGTATGAGAGACGGTCCCTAACTCAGACAGAGAAGGTCAAAGGTCATCTAAAGAGGGAATGTGAGACGGCTCAGCAGTCACTGTAAAGGGCAGCAGCTCCAACACACACACACACACACACACACACACACGCACGCACGCACGCACACACACACACACCTTACCCTTTACACTCACCTTTAACTGACACGCACACACACACACACACACACACATTAACACACACACACACTAACACACACCTTACCCTTTACACTCACCTTTAACTGACACACACACACACACACACACACACACACACACACGCACACACGCGCGCACACACACACACACACACACACACACACACACACACACACACACACACTGCTAAATATAAGTGCACATGACCGGGGTCATATGGAAGGTCTATGTTGTAGTTTGATGACATCGTTGCTTTACTTCCTGTCTGTGGACCCCCCCCGCCCCCCCCTTCACACAGATTGACTCTCTCAGAATAAAGAAGCTTTATTTATTTCACCACCGACACCGATCAGAGCTGTTAACAACCAACAGGTTCATCAATCAATCAATCATTCAATCAATCAATCAATCATTACATGGAATACAACTTTGAACAACTTTATCCTTGATGGCAGGAGGAAGAGGATTAGAAGCTCTGAACGGACGACCATCTTCTGGAGTGGTTACGCAGGGGGGGGTGCAGGGGGGAGACGGGGGGGAGACAGGGGGAGACAGGGGATCGGGGGGGACGGGGGGAGACAGGGGGAGACAGGGGATCGGGGGGGACGGGTGGGACGGGGGGAGACAGGTGGAGACAGGGGGAGACAGGGGATCGGGGGGGACGGGTGGGACGGGGGGAGACAGGGGGAGACAGGGGGAGACAGGGGATCGGGGGGGACGGGTGGGACGGGGGGAGACAGGGGGAGGCGTCCGTCTTGTCTGAGGGGAGCAGGAGTTAAATGTTGTTGTCTCTCAGGTACTTCGTGGTCGAGTACACAGTGTTGGTGATGTTAGCATTTGCTGGAGCTACAGCGATGACAAGAACTGTGGAGACAGACAGAGACAGGTGGGTGAGACAGAGACAGGTGGGTGAGACAAGACAGATGGGTGAGACAGAGACAGGTGGGTGAGACAGAGACAGGTCAACGTTCAGTTCATTAATACACACTGATCATCTGTTCACATCTTCATTGTTACTGAAACAAATAACTCTACCTCTACCCGTCTCCCTCTCTACCCGTGTCCCTCTCTACCCGTCTCCCTCTCTACCCGTGTCCCTCTCTACCCGTCTCCCTCTGTCTACCCGTCTCCCTCTCTACCCGTCTCCCTCTCTGCCCGTGTCCCTCTCTACCCGTCTCCCTCTGTCTACCCGTGTCCCTCTCTACCCGTGTCCCTCTCTACCCGTCTCCCTCTGTCTACCCGTCTCCCTCTCTACCCGTCTCCCTCTCTACCCGTGTCCCTCTCTACCCGTCTCCCTCTGTCTACCCGTGTCCCTCTCTACCCGTGTCCCTCTCTACCCGTCTCCCTCTGTCTACCCGTCTCCCTCTCTACCCGTCTCCCTCTCTACCCGTCTCCCTCTCTACCTGTCTCCCTCTCTACCCGTATTGATCTTTACCTGTCTTGGCCTTGCCAACACAGACGGTTTGTTTTCCAGAGGATTCATTGGCCTTCAGTTGCATGCAGAAGCTCTGCTCATAGTCGCGTTCATCTCTCAAGAACATGCACTTAATATTTCCGACCGTCGGGCCACACATGTTCATCTGACTTGAGGATCCAGCGAGGATCTTAACTTGCTCCGGCTGAGAGAGAGAAAGAAACACAGACTGGTTACGATCATATCTGACCTGATGCATACGAGGTGGAGTGCTCCACCTCCACTCCTCTGATACTGAAGACAACTTGTGATTTCTCTCTTTTCTAAATCCATTTCTGGAGGTTTATTATGGATGACATCAGAGATGATGATATCCTGAGGTCTGTGACTGTCTTTAGGGCACACGGTGCACCCGGAGGCTCTGTGGCTTCCTCCACTGTTTCCATGAATGCCATTAAACTGGTTTGGCTGGTTTCTCGGTGTCGGCTGTATGGAGGGAAATTACTCTCAAAATGGTCACAAATGTGTATCACATGATCTGCAAATGAAAAATAAGATTTAACAATTTGTTTGGGCACTCACAGCTGGTCGTTAGCGGTTTAAAAATATCTCACATTGTTTTATATCTCTGAAAACAATCATCTGTTTCAATTCATCTCTTAACTCAACACTATGTTTAATAACAAGTATTTATTACTATATTACTATTATTACTACTTATTTATTTACTATTATTACTATATTACTATTATTACTACTTATTTATTTACTATTATTACTATATTACTATTATTACTACTTATTTATTTACTATTATTACTATATTACTATTATTACTACTTATTTATTTACTATTATTACTATATTACTATTTATTTATTTATTCATTATTATTATTATTATTATATGAATACTACTGATATTATGATGAAACCTTTAACCAGGTCATTTTAAGTACATGAAGGTGATAATACTTGTGTACTTTTACTACTTTTAGCATAACGTTAGCTTTACTGCTACTTGATGGATCAGCAGGTCTGAACTGAGCTGCAGAAGAAGAAGAATGTGTGGAGGACAAGTCAAGACACGCCCCACACACACACACACACACACACACACACACACACACACACACTGACATGAACACACTCGAGACAAAACCACTTCCTGAACCCATCGAGCCAATCAGAGGCCTTCAGGTCGACCACTGTGTTTCGTCACTTTGTCACAAGAGTTTAAATGTTAAAATCTGTCAGTTACCAACAAACAAACAAACAAACTAACAAACAAACTAACAAACAAACAAACAAACAAACAACCAAACTAACAAACAAACAAACTAACAAACTAACAAACAAACTAACAAACAAACAAACAAACAAACAAACAAACAAACAAACTAACAAACAAACTAACAAACTAACTAACAAACAAACAAACAAACTAACAACAAACAATTAACAACAAACAAACTAACAACAACAACAAACAAACAAACTAACAACAAACTAAACAAACAAACAAACTACACAACAAACAAACTAACAAACAACAACTACACAAACAAACAAACAAACAACAAACAAACAAACAAACAAACAAACTAACAAACAACAAACAAACTACTAACACAAACAAACAACAAACACAAACAACAAACAAACAAACAAAACTAACAAACAAACAAACAAACAACAAACAAACAAACAAACAACAACAACAAAAAAACAAACAAACTAACAACTAACAAACAAACAAACTAACAAACAAACAACAACAAACAAACAAACAACAACAAACAAACAACAAACTAACACAAACAAACAAACTAACAAACACAACAACAAACACAAACTAACAAACAACAAACAACAACAACAACAAACAACAAACTACAACAAACTAACAAACAAACTAACAAACAACAACAAACTAACAAACAAACAACAAACTAACAAACTAACTAAACAAACAAACTAACAAACTAACAAACAAACTACAAACAAACTAACAACAAACTAACAAACTAACAAACAACTAACAACTAACTACAACAACAAACAACTAACAAACTAACAAACTAACTACTAACAAACAACTAACAACTAACAAACAAACTAACAAACAAACTAACAAACAAACTAACAAACTAACAAACAAACTAACAAACTAACTAACAAACAACAAACAAACTAACAACTAACAAACTAACTACTAACAAACAAACTAACAAACTAACAAACAAACTAACAAACAACTAACAAACAACAACAACTAACAAACTAAACAAACAAACTAACAAACTAACTAACAAACAAACAAGGAGTGTGTGTCCCACACAAACACACACCTTGAATGCACACATTGTGTAACTGCCTCTCCACCCTCACCTCAGTGTGTGTGTGTGTGTGTGTGTGTGTGTGTGTGTGTGTATGAGAAACAAGAAGTGATCGCCTTCCACTTCCTTTATTCGCCGCTCTTTTTCAACATCTTGTCCTTATAAGGTAGTTAAAGCGACGCTCAGCCTGCAGCCCCGAAAAACCACAGAACCGCCCGGAAACATGCACTACTGAACAACATCATTTACATATATAGATTATATAGATTATATATATATGTATATGTGTGTGTTCGCTGCAAAAACAACCTAACATTTACCTTCGTAACGTAGAAAAATGCATAAAATTCATGTTTTTGTTACCTGTCAATTAAAAAACTATGACACTACAAAAGATGTCCACCCCAGCATGTCATTGTCTCCCACACTACAGAGACTATATATATATATATATATCTCTATATATTTATCTATATAGAGATATATATCTATATAGATCATGTCATCAAGTCATGTAAGAATGTGATGTCACTATATGATAATGTCATTTTTAACACCTCATTTCTACATTTTTGCCTCCAAAAACTCAGTTAATGAGAAATAAGATTTATAAAAGTACTTATAAAGAATAATAATAATGAATAAAATGTTTTTGTTCCGTTAAAATAATAAATAAATGATCACATGATGCCTCGGCCATCTTCTCTCACACTGAAAACTTGTTTTAACCAGATCAGATAAAGTGAAGACAGAACTGAGACTGCAGAGAAACTGCAAACCTGCAGGACCCGCGTGGTTTCCTGCAGCACCTGAACGCAGCAGCAGCAGCTCGGAGGAGCGGGAACCAGCCGGGCGACCGACTGAACTGAACACGCCCAAAACTCAAGAAGAAGAACTAACCTGGAGGAACGCTGCAAAATACCCCCCCCCATCTGAACGAGTCCTACGAGCTGATAAACGTCTTTCTGTCGCCTTTTCAGAATAAAGGCTCATCTGTTGACGTCAGACGGCGTGTTTCAGTGCGCTCTGTGAGGACGCAGTACTTTGAAGTACTCTGATCAGTTTGAGGTATAAAAACACCATGAAGAGCAGCCAGCATGGACGTCTGGGAAAGAGGAAGTGAAGAAGCTCTGAAAGTCTTCCTGGAGACTGACAAGGACGTTTCTTTACAGTGTACGACCCAAAACACACAACTCCTGTCTGACACTGTGTGTGTGTGTGTGTCTGTGTGTGTGTGTGTGTGTGTATGGGTGTGTGTTTACCGTGATACACTTCAGGCCCTCTGAGGCGGCGTATATCGACCCATCGAACGCACAGATGGCTGCTTCTGTAATGACTTTTTCGTACTTCAGTCTGTCGATGTAGGCGTCCCACGACATCCTACACACACACACACACACACACACACACACACACACACACACACACACAGATCAGTAGCACATTAACCCAGTATGAAGGTGTGTGTGAATGAAGAGAATCAGAGCAGCTGATAAGGCAGCAGAGCGCTCACAGACCACGTCAGCTTACCTGTTCAGGTAGAGTCTCAGGTATGAGGAAGAGGAGGAAGACAGAAGTCAAATGCACAAAGAAGGAAGACGAGCCGTCTTTTATAGTGTGTGACCACTCCCAGCCTGAAGGCAGCTTCCTGCTTCGCTGTCACCCAGCGCCCCCCCCGCGCTCGCTCTCACCTAGGAAGTAGAAAACAAGGAAGTGTTCAACTGATGTCAAGTCTGAACCTACAGACAGCAACTCAAAGTAGTGAGGACGGACAGTGTCCTCACTTTAGTATATAAAGTCCCACTTAATAATGTCCTCACTTTACTATTAAGTCTTGTTTCAGTCTCTTTGTGGTTGTTTTAAATCTTTGTAGTTGTTCTGAGTCTCTTTGTGGTTGTTTGGTGTCTCTTAATGGTTGTTTTGAATCTTTGTGGTCGTTTTGAGTCTCTTAATGGTTGTTTTGAATCTTTGTGGTCGTTTTGAGTCTCTTAATGGTTGTTTTGAATCTTTGTGGTCGTTTTGAGTCTCTTAATGGTTGTTTTGAATCTTTGTGGTCGTTTTGAGTCTCTTAATGGTTGTTTTGAATCTTTGTGGTCGTTTTGAGTCTCTTAATGGTTGTTTTGAATCTTTGTGGTCGTTTTGAGTCTCTTATTGGTTGTTTTGAATCTTTGTGGTTGTTTTGTGTCTCTTAATGGTTGTTTTGAATCTTTGTGGTCGTTTTGAGTCTCTTAATGGTTGTTTTGAATAATTGTGGTCGTTTTGAGTCTCTTAATGGTTGTTTTGAATCTTTGTGGTTGTTTGGTGTCTCTTAATGGTTGTTTTGAATCTTTGTGGTTGTTTTGTGTCTCTTAATGGTTGTTTTGAATCTTTGTGGTCGTTTTGAGTCTCTTTATGGTTGTTTTGTGTCTCTTTGTGGTTGTTTTGAGTCTCTTTGTGGTTGTTTTGAATCTTTGTGGTCGTTTTTGAGTCTCTTAATGGTTGTTTTGAATCTTTGTGGTCGTTTTGAGTCTCTTAATGGTTGTTTTGAATCTTTGTGGTTGTTTGGTGTCTCTTAATGGTTGTTTTGAATCTTTGTGGTTGTTTGGTGTCTCTTAATGGTTGTTTTGAATCTTTGTGGTTGTTTGGTGTCTCTTAATGGTTGTTTTGAATCTTTGTGGTCGTTTTGAGTCTCTTTATGGTCGTTTTGAGTCTCTTTATGGTTGTTTTGTGTCTCTTTGTGGTTTGTTTTGAGTCTCTTTGTGGTTGTTTTGAATCTTTGTGGTCGTTTTGAGTCTCTTAATGGTTGTTTTGAATCTTTGTGGTCGTTTTGAGTCTCTTAATGGTTGTTTTGAATCTTTGTGGTTGTTTGGTGTCTCTTAATGGTTGTTTTGAATCTTTATGGTCGTTTTGAGTCTCTTTATGGTTGTTTTGTGTCTCTTTGTGGTTGTTTTGAGTCTCTTTGTGGTTGTTTTGAATCTTTGTGGTCGTTTTGAGTCTCTTAATGGTTGTTTTGAATCTTTGTGGTCGTTTTGAGTCTCTTAATGGTTGTTTTGAATCTTTGTGGTTGTTTGGTGTCTCTTAATGGTTGTTTTGAATCTTTGTGGTTGTTTTGTGTCTCTTAATGGTTGTTTTGAATCTTTGTGGTCGTTTTGAGTCTCTTTATGGTTGTTTTGTGTCTCTTTGTGGTTGTTTTGAATCTTTGTGGTCGTTTTGAGTCTCTTAATGGTTGTTTTGAATCTTTGTGGTTGTTTGGTGTCTCTTAATGGTTGTTTGAATCTTTGTGGTCGTTTTGAGTCTCTTAATGGTTGTTTTGAATCTTTGTGGTCGTTTTGAGTCTCTTATTGGTTGTTTTGAATCTTTGTGGTTGTTTTGTGTCTCTTAATGGTTGTTTTGAATCTTTGTGGTCGTTTTGAGTCTCTTAATGGTTGTTTTGAATCTTTGTGGTCGTTTTGAGTCTCTTAATGGTTGTTTTGAATCTTTGTGGTTGTTTGGTGTCTCTTAATGGTTGTTTTGAATCTTTGTGGTTGTTTTGTGTCTCTTAATGGTTGTTTTGAATCTTTGTGGTCGTTTTGAGTCTCTTAATGGTTGTTTTGAATCTTTGTGGTCGTTTTGAGTCTCTTAATGGTTGTTTTGAATCTTTGTGGTTGTTTGGTGTCTCTTAATGGTTGTTTTGAATCTTTGTGGTTGTTTTGTGTCTCTTAATGGTTGTTTTGAATCTTTGTGGTCGTTTTGAGTCTCTTTATGGTTGTTTTG
>CM025844.1:10883184-10890684 GCA_014673565.1 Sebastes schlegelii
TCTAATGCTAACTGTATAGTCATCTCACTAGCCTCTAATGCTAACTGTATAGTCATCTCACTAGCCTCTAATGCTAACTGTATAGTCATTTCACTAGCCTCTAATGCTAACTGTATAGTCATTTCACTAGCCTCTAATGCTAACTGTATAGTCATTTCACTAGCCTCTAATGCTAACTGTATAGTCATTTCACTAGCCTCTAATGCTAACTGTATAGTCATCTCACTAGCCTCTAATGCTAACTGTATAGTCATCTCACTAGCCTCTAATGCTAACTGTATAGTCATTTCACTCGCCTCTAATGCTAACTGTATAGTCATCTCACTAGCCTCTAATGCTAACTGTATAGTCATTTCACTCGCCTCTAATGCTAACTGTATAGTCATCTCACTAGCCTCTAATGCTAACTGTATAGTCATTTCACTAGCCTCTAATGCTAACTGTATAGTCATTTCACTAGCCTCTAATGCTAACTGTATAGTCATTTCACTCGCCTCTAATGCTAACTGTATAGTCATTTCACTAGCCTCTAATGCTAACTGTATAGTCATTTCACTCGCCTCTAATGCTAACTGTATAGTCATCTCACTAGCCTCTAATGCTAACTGTATAGTCATTTCACTAGCCTCTAATGCCAACTGTATAGTCATTTCACTAGCCTCTAATGCTAACTGTATAGTCATTTCACTAGCCTCTAATGCCAACTGTATAGTCATTTCACTAGCCTCTAATGCTAACTGTATAGTCATTTCACTAGCCTCTAATGCTAACTGTATAGTCATTTCACTAGCCTCTAATGCTAACTGTATAGTCATTTCACTAGCCTCTAATGCTAACTGTATAGTCATCTCACTAGCCTCTAATGCTAACTGTATAGTCATTTCACTCGCCTCTAATGCTAACTGTATAGTCATCTCACTAGCCTCTAATGCTAACTGTATAGTCATCTCACTAGCCTCTAATGCTAACTGTATAGTCATTTCACTAGCCTCTAATGCTAACTGTATAGTCATTTCACTAGCCTCTAATGCTAACTGTATAGTCATTTCACTAGCCTCTAATGCTAACTGTATAGTCATTTCACTCGCCTCTAATGCTAACTGTATAGTCATTTCACTAGCCTCTAATGCTAACTGTATAGTCATTTCACTAGCCTCTAATGCTAACTGTATAGTCATTTCACTAGCCTCTAATGCTAACTGTATAGTCATTTCACTAGCCTCTAATGCTAACTGTATAGTCATTTCACTCGCCTCTAATGCTAACTGTATAGTCATTTCACTAGCCTCTAATGCTAACTGTATAGTCATTTCACTAGCCTCTAATGCTAACTGTATAGTCATCTCACTAGCCTCTAATGCTAACTGTATAGTCATCTCACTAGCCTCTAATGCTAACTGTATAGTCATTTCACTAGCCTCTAATGCTAACTGTATAGTCATTTCACTAGCCTCTAATGCTAACTGTATAGTCATTTCACTAGCCTCTAATGCTAACTGTATAGTCATTTCACTAGCCTCTAATGCTAACTGTATAGTCATCTCACTAGCCTCTAATGCTAACTGTATAGTCATCTCACTAGCCTCTAATGCTAACTGTATAGTCATCTCACTAGCCTCTAATGCTAACTGTATAGTCATTTCACTAGCCTCTAATGCTAACTGTATAGTCATTTCACTAGCCTCTAATGCTAACTGTATAGTCATTTCACTAGCCTCTAATGCTAACTGTATAGTCATTTCACTAGCCTCTAATGCTAACTGTATAGTCATCTCACTAGCCTCTAATGCTAACTGTATAGTCATCTCACTAGCCTCTAATGCTAACTGTATAGTCATCTCACTAGCCTCTAATGCTAACTGTATAGTCATTTCACTAGCCTCTAATGCTAACTGTATAGTCATTTCACTAGCCTTTAATGCTAACTGTATAGTCATTTCACTAGCCTTTAATGCTAACTGTATAGTCATCTCACTAGCCTCTAATGCTAACTGTATAGTCATCTCACTAGCCTCTAATGCTAACTGTATAGTCATTTCACTAGCCTCTAATGCTAACTGTATAGTCATCTCACTAGCCTCTAATGCTAACTGTATAGTCATCTCACTAGCCTCTAATGCTAACTGTATAGTCATTTCACTAGCCTCTAATGCTAACTGTATAGTCATCTCACTAGCCTCTAATGCTAACTGTATAGTCATTTCACTAGCCTCTAATGCTAACTGTATAGTCATCTCACTAGCCTCTAATGCTAACTGTATAGTCATCTCACTCGCCTCTAATGCTAACTGTATAGTCATCTCACTAGCCTCTAATGCTAACTGTATAGTCATCTCACTAGCCTCTAATGCTAACTGTATAGTCATCTCACTAGCCTCTAATGCTAACTGTATAGTCATTTCACTAGCCTCTAATGCTAACTGTATAGTCATCTCACTAGCCTCTAATGCTAACTGTATAGTCATCTCACTAGCCTCTAATGCTAACTGTATAGTCATCTCACTAGCCTCTAATGCTAACTGTATAGTCATTTCACTAGCCTTTAATGCTAACTGTATAGTCATTTCACTAGCCTCTAATGCTAACTGTATAGTCATCTCACTAGCCTCTAATGCTAACTGTATAGTCATCTCACTCGCCTCTAATGCTAACTGTATAGTCATCTCACTAGCCTCTAATGCTAACTGTATAGTCATCTCACTCGCCTCTAATGCTAACTGTATAGTCATCTCACTAGCCTCTAATGCTAACTGTATAGTCATTTCACTAGCCTCTAATGCTAACTGTATAGTCATCTCACTAGCCTCTAATGCTAACTGTATAGTCATCTCACTCGCCTCTAATGCTAACTGTATAGTCATCTCACTAGCCTCTAATGCTAACTGTATAGTCATCTCACTAGCCTCTAATGCTAACTGTATAGTCATCTCACTAGCCTCTAATGCTAACTGTATAGTCATCTCACTAGCCTCTAATGCTAACTGTATAGTTATTTCACTAGCCTCTAATGCTAACTGTATAGTCATTTCACCATTTCACTAGCCTCTAATGCTAACTGTATAGTCATTTCACCATTTCACTAGCCTCTAATGCTAACTGTATAGTCATTTAACTAGCCTCTAATGCTAACTGTATAGTCATTTCACCATTTCACTCGCCTCTAATGCTAACTGTATAGTCATTTAACTAGCCTCTAATGCTAACTGTATAGTCATTTCACTAGCCTCTAATGCTAACTGTATAGTCATCTCACTAGCCTCTAATGCTAACTGTATAGTCATTTCACTAGCCTCTAATGCTAACTGTATAGTCATTTCACCATCTCACTAGCCTCTAATGCTAACTGTATAGTCATTTCACCATTTCACTAGCCTCTAATGCTAACTGTATAGTCATTTCACTAGCCTCTAATGCTAACTGTATAGTCATTTCACTCGCCTCTAATGCTAACTGTATAGTCATTTCACTAGCCTCTAATGCTAACTGTATAGTCATTTCACTAGCCTCTAATGCTAACTGTATAGTCATCTCACTAGCCTCTAATGCTAACTGTATAGTCATTTCACTCGCCTCTAATGCTAACTGTATAGTCATTTCACTAGCCTCTAATGCTAACTTTATAGTCATTTCACTAGCCTCTAATGCTAACTGTATAGTCATCTCACTAGCCTCTAATGCTAACTGTATAGTCATTTCACCATTTCACTAGCCTCTAATGCTAACTGTATAGTCATTTCACTAGCCTCTAATGCTAACTGTATAGTCATCTCACTAGCCTCTAATGCTAACTGTATAGTCATTTCACTAGCCTCTAATGCCAACTGTATAGTCATTTCACTAGCCTTTAATGCTAACTGTATAGTCATTTCACTAGCCTCTAATGCTAACTGTATAGTCATTTCACTAGCCTCTAATGCTAACTGTATAGTCATTTCACTCGCCTCTAATGCTAACTGTATAGTCATTTCACTAGCCTTTAATGCTAACTGTATAGTCATTTCACTAGCCTTTAATGCTAACTGTATAGTCATTTCACTAGCCTCTAATGCTAACTGTATAGTCATTTCACTAGCCTCTAATGCTAACTGTATAGTCATTTCACTCGCCTCTAATGCTAACTGTATAGTCATTTCACTAGCCTTTAATGCTAACTGTATAGTCATTTCACTAGCCTCTAATGCCAACTGTATAGTCATTTCACTAGCCTTTAATGCTAACTGTATAGTCATTTCACTAGCCTTTAATGCTAACTGTATAGTCATTTCACTAGCCTCTAATGCTAACTGTATAGTCATTTCACTAGCCTTTAATGCTAACTGTATAGTCATTTCACTAGCCTCTAATGCCAACTGTATAGTCATTTCACTAGCCTCTAATGCTAACTGTATAGTCATTTCACTAGCCTCTAATGCTAACTGTATAGTCATTTCACTAGCCTTTAATGCTAACTGTATAGTCATTTCACTAGCCTCTAATGCCAACTGTATAGTCATTTCACTAGCCTCTAATGCTAACTGTATAGTCATTTCACTAGCCTTTAATGCTAACTGTATAGTCATTTCACTAGCCTCTAATGCCAACTGTATAGTCATTTCACTAGCCTCTAATGCCAACTGTATAGTCATTTCACTAGCCTCTAATGCTAACTGTATAGTCATTTCACTAGCCTTTAATGCCAACTGTATAGTCATTTCACTAGCCTCTAATGCCAACTGTATAGTCATTTCACTAGCCTCTAATGCCAACTGTATAGTCATTTCACTAGCCTCTAATGCTAACTGTATAGTCATTTCACTAGCCTCTAACGCTAACTGTATAGTCATTTCACTAGCCTCTAATGCTAACTGTATAGTCATTTCACTAGCCTCTAATGCTAACTGTATAGTCATTTCACTCGCCTCTAATGCTAACTGTATAGTCATTTCACTAGCCTCTAATGCCAACTGTATAGTCATTTCACTAGCCTTTAATGCTAACTGTATAGTCATTTCACTAGCCTCTAATGCCAACTGTATAGTCATTTCACTAGCCTTTAATGCTAACTGTATAGTCATTTCACTAGCCTTTAATGCTAACTGTATAGTCATTTCACTAGCCTCTAATGCTAACTGTATAGTCATCTCACTAGCCTCTAATGCTAACTGTATAGTCATTTCACTAGCCTTTAATGCTAACTGTATAGTCATTTCACTAGCCTCTAATGCCAACTGTATAGTCATTTCACTAGCCTCTAATGCTAACTGTATAGTCATTTCACTAGCCTCTAATGCTAACTGTATAGTCATTTCACTAGCCTTTAATGCTAACTGTATAGTCATTTCACTAGCCTCTAATGCCAACTGTATAGTCATTTCACTAGCCTCTAATGCCAACTGTATAGTCATTTCACTAGCCTTTAATGCTAACTGTATAGTCATTTCACTAGCCTCTAATGCCAACTGTATAGTCATTTCACTAGCCTCTAATGCCAACTGTATAGTCATTTCACTAGCCTCTAATGCTAACTGTATAGTCATTTCACTAGCCTCTAATGCCAACTGTATAGTCATTTCACTAGCCTCTAATGCCAACTGTATAGTCATTTCACTAGCCTCTAATGCCAACTGTATAGTCATTTCACTAGCCTCTAATGCCAACTGTATAGTCATTTCACTAGCCTCTAATGCTAACTGTATAGTCATTTCACTAGCCTCTAATGCCAACTGTATAGTCATTTCACTAGCCTCTAATGCTAACTGTATAGTCATTTCACTAGCCTCTAATGCTAACTGTATAGTCATTTCACTAGCCTCTAATGCTAACTGTATAGTCATCTCACTAGCCTCTAATGCTAACTGTATAGTCATTTCACTAGCCTCTAATGCTAACTGTATAGTCATTTCACTAGCCTTTAATGCTAACTGTATAGTCATTTCACTAGCCTCTAATGCCAACTGTATAGTCATTTCACTAGCCTCTAATGCCAACTGTATAGTCATTTCACTAGCCTCTAATGCCAACTGTATAGTCATTTCACTAGCCTCTAATGCCAACTGTATAGTCATTTCACTAGCCTCTAATGCCAACTGTATAGTCATTTCACTAGCCTCTAATGCCAACTGTATAGTCATTTCACTAGCCTCTAATGCCAACTGTATAGTCATTTCACTAGCCTCTAATGCCAACTGTATAGTCATTTCACTAGCCTCTAATGCCAACTGTATAGTCATTTCACTAGCCTCTAATGCCAACTGTATAGTCATTTCACTAGCCTCTAATGCTAACTGTATAGTCATTTCACTAGCCTCTAATGCTAACTGTATAGTCATTTCACTAGCCTCTAATGCTAACTGTATAGTCATTTCACTAGCCTCTAATGCTAACTGTATAGTCATTTCACTAGCCTCTAATGCTAACTGTATTTAGGTTGTAAGGGAAGTTGCTGATGGCAGAGCCCCCCCACTCACAGGAACAGGAAGTATGACGTCTTTGTGTCCGGCGAGGTCGGCGATGTGGCGGTAAAGAGGAACTCCCTTCTCCGCTGCTCCGGCCTTACAGACGGCCAACGACACGCCCAGGATAGCGTTAGCACCAAACTGAGCTGTAGAGAGACAGACAGGTCAGACAGAGAGAGACAGGTCAGACAGAGAGAGAGACAGGTCAGAGAGAGAGACAGACAGGTCAGAGAGAGAGAGACAGGTCAGACAGAGAGAGAGACAGGTCAGACAGAGAGAGAGAGACAGACAGGTCAGACAGAGAGAGAGAGACAGGTCAGAGAGAGAGAGACAGACAGGTCAGAGATAGAGAGAGACAGACAGGTCAGAGAGAGAGAGACAGGTCAGACAGAGAGAGACAGACAGGTCAGAGATAGAGAGAGACAGACAGGTCAGAGAGAGAGAGAGACAGACAGGTCAGAGAGAGAGAGACAGGTCAGACAGAGAGAGACAGACAGGTCAGAGATAGAGAGAGACAGACAGGTCAGAGAGAGAGAGAGACAGACAGGTCAGAGAGAGAGAGACAGGTCAGACAGACAGAGAGAGACAGACAGACAGGTCAGAGAGAGACAGACAGGTCAGAGAGAGCGAGACAGACAGGTCAGACAGAGAGACAGACAGGTCAGACAGAGAGACAGACAGCTCAGACAGAGAGAGACAGACAGACAGCTCAGACAGAGAGAGAGAGACAGACAGGTCAGAGAGAGAGAGAGACAGACAGGTCAGACAGAGAGACAGACAGGTCAGACAGAGAGACAGACAGACAGCTCAGACAGAGAGAGAGAGACAGACAGGTCAGAGAGAGAGAGACAGACAGGCAGGTCAGAGAGACAGACAGGTCAGACAGAGAGAGAGAGACAGACAGCTCAGACAGAGAGACAGGTCCTTACATTTGTTCTCAGTGCCGTCCAACTCCAGCATGAACTTGTCGATCTTCTCCTGCTCGACAACGCTGAAGTTCTGGAGAGACAGACGGGTATACAGAGAGACAGACGGGTATACAGAGAGACAGACGGGTATACAGAGA
>CM025844.1:10895684-10898184 GCA_014673565.1 Sebastes schlegelii
CAGAACAACAGCTGAGTATTTCAGTACACTTGAAACCACTTTTGGCCTTTACAAAGACTTTACTGTACACTCACACTCACTCTCCTAATACTACTGTTACTACTAATACTACTCCTAATACTACTTCTAAAACTACTCCTAAAACTACTGTTACTCCTACTACTACTCCTAAAACTACTGTTACTCCTACTTATAAAGCTACTACTTTTCTGCGTAATATAACTTCTAAATTTACTGCTAAACTTTTCTGTAACTTTTGATACTACTGCTAAACTTGCTGCTAACATTACTAATACTGCTAACACTACTACTAACACTACTGCTAATACTACTGCTAAATCTACTGCTACTGCTACTACTACTACCACTACTACTACTACTGCAACTGCTACTAATACTACTACTAACATTACTACTACTGCTAATACTACTGCTAACACTACTACTGCTACTGCTAATGCTAAAACTACTTTTAACACTACCGCTGTTAGTTACTTGTATGTAATAATGATCTAAATGCTAATATGAGAATGGAATAGAATGATAATACATCAGGACATTTTATTGTGAAATTCAGTGTGATCTGGTTAAATACAAAGTGTTGAGTTCATATATATATATATATATATATATATATATATATATATATCAGTTGAGCAGACTAAAGGTCTACCTCACAGTCAGTCAGTCTGGACTTTGTGCTTCGGCTGTTTGTCATATTTCATGTGTTGAGCTCTGCAGCAGTTTGACTGTGTTTGACCTTCAGTCTGCTGAAGGTCAAACACCCTGAAGGGTTTTTGTCTTTTGGTTTAGATAAAGAATCAGAAACACAATGAAATAAAAGAAAAAAGGAGCGAATGCTATTATCTGATTTAAGACCCGGCGTTCCCAAACTTCCTCTAAAGACTCCTGCAAACTAAAGTCTAAGACTTTCAGAATAAAAGCATTGAAACAGGTTTGGTTTGTGACCAATAGAAACAACCAGGGATCCGTGTGGAGCTCCTGTTTCAGCCTACCTGAGTCGTGCTGTCACAGGGAGGTGTCTTCTCTGGCCGTCCGTCTGTCCGTCTGACTGTCCGACTGACGTGGAAAGTGTCCCTCTGTCTCTCTGTGGGCTTTTTATAGACGCTCCCTGAGAGGGGAGGAGGCTGCAGGAGAGTCAGGGATCGTCTGCATGTGACCGGCCAGGGGGCGTCTGCATGGGATTGGAACACTACTAACACTAATAATACTACTAACACTACTATCACTGCTAACACTACTGTCACTACTATCACTAATAATACTATCACTACTATCACTGCTAACACTACTATCACTAATAATACTATCACAACTATCACTGCTAACACTACTATCACTGCTAACACTACTGTCACTACTATCACTAATAATACTATCACTACTATCACTGCTAACACTACTATCACTAATAATACTATCACAACTATCACTGCTAACACTACTATCACTGCTAACACTACTGTCACTACTATCACTAATAATACTAACACTACTGTCACTACTATCACTAATAATACTATCACTACTATCACTGCTAACACTACTATCACTAATAATACTATCACAACTATCACTGCTAACACTACTATCACTGCTAACACTACTGTCACTACTATCACTAATAATACTATCACTACTATCACTGCTAACACTACTATCACTAATAATACTATCACAACTATCACTGCTAACACTACTATCACTGCTAACACTACTGTCACTACTATCACTAATAATACTATCACTACTATCACTGCTAACACTACTATCACTAATAATACTATCACAACTATCACTGCTAACACTACTGTCACTACTATCACTAATAATACTATCACTACTATCACTGCTAACACTACTATCACTAATAATACTATCACAACTATCACTGCTAACACTACTGTCACTACTATCACTAATAATACTATCACTACTATCACTGCTAACACTACTGTCACTAATAATACTATCACAACTATCACTGCTAACACTACTGTCACTACTATCACTAATAATACTATCACTACTAACACTGCTAACACTACTATCACTAATAATACTATCACTGCTAACACTACTATCACTAATAATACTATCACAACTATCACTGCTAACACTACTGTCACTACTATCACTAATAATACTATCACTACTATCACTGCTAACACTACTATCACTAATAATACTATCACAACTATCACTGCTAACACTACTGTCACTACTATCACTAATAATACTATCACTACTAACACTGCTAACACTACTATCACTAATAATACTATCACTGCTAACACTACTATCACTAATAATACTATCACAACTATCACTGCTAACACTACTGTCACTACTATCACTAATAATACTATCACTACTAACACTGCTAACACTACTATCACTAATAATACTATATCTGCTAACACTACTATCACTACTAATACTATCACTGCTAACACTACTATCACTAATAATACTATCA
>CM025844.1:10903184-10908184 GCA_014673565.1 Sebastes schlegelii
TGGATCAGCAGGTCTGAACTGAGCTGCAGAAGAAGAAGAATGTGTGGAGGACAAGTCAAGACACGCCCCACACACACACACACACACACACACACACACACACACACACACACACTGACATGAACACACTCGAGACAAAACCACTTCCTGAACCCATCGAGCCAATCAGAGGCCTTCAGGTCGACCACTGTGTTTCGTCACTTTGTCACAAGAGTTTAAATGTTAAAATCTGTCAGTTACCAACAAACAAACAAACAAACTAACAAACAAACTAACAAACAAACAAACAAACAAACAAACAAACTAACAAACAAACAAACTAACAAACTAACAAACAAACTAACAACAAACAAACAAACAAACAAACAAACTAACAAACAAACTAACAAACTAACTAACAAACAAACAAACAAACAAACTAACAAACAAACAAATTAACAAACAAACAAACTAACAAACAAACAAACAAACAAACAAACTAACAAACAAACTAACAAACAAACAAACAACTAACAAACAAACTAACAAACTAACAAACAAACAAACTAACAAACAAACAAACAAACTAACAAACAAACAAACAAACAAACTAACAAAAACAAACAACTAACACTAACAAACAAACAAACTAACACAAACAACTAAACAACAAACAAACAACTACAACAAACAAACTAACAAACAAACAAACTAACAAACAAAAAACAAACTAACAAACAACAAACAACAAACTAACAAAACAAACAAACTAACAAACTACAAACAAACTAACAAACTAACAACAAAACTAACAAACTAACAAACAAACAAACTAACAAACAAACTAACAACTAACTAACTAACAAACAAACAAACAAACAAACAAACTAACTAACAAACAAACAAACTAACAAATTAACAAACAAACTAACAAACTAACAAACAAACAAACTAACTAACAAACAAACTAACAAACAAACAAACAAACTAACAAACTAACAAACAAACTAACAAACTAACAAACAAACTAACAAACAAACTAACAAACTAACAAACTAACTAACAAACAAACAAACTAACAAACTAACAAACAAACTAACAAACAAACTAACAAACAAACAAACAAACTAACAAACTAACAAACAAACTAACAAACTAACTAACAAACAAACAAGGAGTGTGTGTCCCACACAAACACACACCTTGAATGCACACATTGTGTAACTGCCTCTCCACCCTCACCTCAGTGTGTGTGTGTGTGTGTGTGTGTGTGTGTGTGTGTGTATGAGAAACAAGAAGTGATCGCCTCCACTTCCTTTATTCGCCGCTCTTTTTCAACATCTTGTCCTTATAAGGTAGTTAAAGCGACGCTCAGCCTGCAGCCCCGAAAAACCACAGAACCGCCCGGAAACATGCACTACTGAACAACATCATTTACATATATAGATTATATAGATTATATATATATGTATATGTGTGTGTTCGCTGCAAAAACAACCTAACATTTACCTTCGTAACGTAGAAAAATGCATAAAATTCATGTTTTTGTTACCTGTCAATTAAAAAACTATGACACTACAAAAGATGTCCACCCCAGCATGTCATTGTCTCCCACACTACAGAGACTATATAGATATATATCTCTATATATGTATCTATATAGAGAGATATATCTATATAGATCATGTCATCAAGTCATGTAAGAATGTGATGTCACTATATGATAATGTCATTTTTAACACCTCATTTCTACATTTTTGCCTCCAAAAACTCAGTTAATGAGAAATAAGATTTATAAAAGTACTTATAAAGAATAATAATAATGAATAAAATGTTTTTGTTCCGTTAAAATAATAAATAAATGATCACATGATGCCTCGGCCATCTTCTCTCACACTGAAAACTTGTTTTAACCAGATCAGATAAAGTGAAGACAGAACTGAGACTGCAGAGAAACTGCAAACCTGCAGGACCCGCGTGGTTTCCTGCAGCACCTGAACGCAGCAGCAGCAGCTCGGAGGAGCGGGAACCAGCCGGGCGACCGACTGAACTGAACACGCCCAAAACTCAAGAAGAAGAACTAACCTGGAGGAACGCTGCAAAATACCCCCCCCCATCTGAACGAGTCCTACGAGCTGATAAACGTCTTTCTGTCGCCTTTTCAGAATAAAGGCTCATCTGTTGACGTCAGACGGCGTGTTTCAGTGCGCTCTGTGAGGACGCAGTACTTTGAAGTACTCTGATCAGTTTGAGGTATAAAAACACCATGAAGAGCAGCCAGCATGGACGTCTGGGAAAGAGGAAGTGAAGAAGCTCTGAAAGTCTTCCTGGAGACTGACAAGGACGTTTCTTTACAGTGTACGACCCAAAACACACAACTCCTGTCTGACACTGTGTGTGTGTGTGTGTGTGTCTGTGTGTGCGTGTGTGTGTATGGGTGTGTGTTTACCGTGATACACTTCAGGCCCTCTGAGGCGGCGTATATCGACCCATCGAACGCACAGATGGCTGCTTCTGTAATGACTTTTTCGTACTTCAGTCTGTCGATGTAGGCGTCCCACGACATCCTACACACACACACACACACACACACACACACACACACACACACACACAGATCAGTAGCACATTAACCCAGTATGAAGGTGTGTGTGAATGAAGAGAATCAGAGCAGCTGATAAGGCAGCAGAGCGCTCACAGACCACGTCAGCTTACCTGTTCAGGTAGAGTCTCAGGTATGAGGAAGAGGAGGAAGACAGAAGTCAAATGCACAAAGAAGGAAGACGAGCCGTCTTTTATAGTGTGTGACCACTCCCAGCCTGAAGGCAGCTTCCTGCTTCGCTGTCACCCAGCGCCCCCCCCACGCTCGCTCTCACCTAGGAAGTAGAAAACAAGGAAGTGTTCAACTGATGTCAAGTCTGAACCTACAGACAGCAACTCAAAGTAGTGAGGACGGACAGTGTCCTCACTTTAGTATATAAAGTCCCACTTAATAATGTCCTCACTTTACTATTAAGTCTTGTTTCAGTCTCTTTGTGGTTGTTTTAAATCTTTGTAGTTGTTCTGAGTCTCTTTGTGGTTGTTTGGTGTCTCTTAATGGTTGTTTTGAATCTTTGTGGTCGTTTTGAGTCTCTTAATGGTTGTTTTGAATCTTTGTGGTCGTTTTGAGTCTCTTAATGGTTGTTTTGAATCTTTGTGGTCGTTTTGAGTCTCTTATTGGTTGTTTTGAATCTTTGTGGTTGTTTTGTGTCTCTTAATGGTTGTTTTGAATCTTTGTGGTCGTTTTGAGTCTCTTAATGGTTGTTTTGAATAATTGTGGTCGTTTTGAGTCTCTTAATGGTTGTTTTGAATCTTTGTGGTTGTTTGGTGTCTCTTAATGGTTGTTTTGAATCTTTGTGGTTGTTTTGTGTCTCTTAATGGTTGTTTTGAATCTTTGTGGTCGTTTTGAGTCTCTTTATGGTTGTTTTGTGTCTCTTTGTGGTTGTTTTGAGTCTCTTTGTGGTTGTTTTGAATCTTTGTGGTCGTTTTGAGTCTCTTAATGGTTGTTTTGAATCTTTGTGGTCGTTTTGAGTCTCTTAATGGTTGTTTTGAATCTTTGTGGTTGTTTGGTGTCTCTTAATGGTTGTTTTGAATCTTTATGGTTGTTTGGTGTCTCTAAATGGTTGTTTTGAATCTTTGTGGTTGTTTTGTGTCTCTTAATGGTTGTTTTGAATCTTTGTGGTCGTTTTGAGTCTCTTTATGGTCGTTTTGAGTCTCTTTATGGTTGTTTTGTGTCTCTTTGTGGTTGTTTTGAGTCTCTTTGTGGTTGTTTTGAATCTTTGTGGTCGTTTTGAGTCTCTTAATGGTTGTTTTGAATCTTTGTGGTCGTTTTGAGTCTCTTAATGGTTGTTTTGAATCTTTGTGGTTGTTTGGTGTCTCTTAATGGTTGTTTTGAATCTTTATGGTCGTTTTGAGTCTCTTTATGGTTGTTTTGTGTCTCTTTGTGGTTGTTTTGAGTCTCTTTGTGGTTGTTTTGAATCTTTGTGGTCGTTTTGAGTCTCTTAATGGTTGTTTTGAATCTTTGTGGTCGTTTTGAGTCTCTTAATGGTTGTTTTGAATCTTTGTGGTTGTTTGGTGTCTCTTAATGGTTGTTTTGAATCTTTGTGGTTGTTTTGTGTCTCTTAATGGTTGTTTTGAATCTTTGTGGTCGTTTTGAGTCTCTTTATGGTTGTTTTGTGTCTCTTTGTGGTTGTTTTGAATCTTTGTGGTCGTTTTGAGTCTCTTAATGGTTGTTTTGAATCTTTGTGGTTGTTTGGTGTCTCTTAATGGTTGTTTTGAATCTTTGTGGTCGTTTTGAGTCTCTTAATGGTTGTTTTGAATCTTTGTGGTCGTTTTGAGTCTCTTATTGGTTGTTTTGAATCTTTGTGGTTGTTTTGTGTCTCTTAATGGTTGTTTTGAATCTTTGTGGTCGTTTTGAGTCTCTTAATGGTTGTTTTGAATCTTTGTGGTCGTTTTGAGTCTCTTAATGGTTGTTTTGAATCTTTGTGGTTGTTTGGTGTCTCTTAATGGTTGTTTTGAATCTTTGTGGTTGTTTTGTGTCTCTTAATGGTTGTTTTGAATCTTTGTGGTCGTTTTGAGTCTCTTAATGGTTGTTTTGAATCTTTGTGGTCGTTTTGAGTCTCTTAATGGTTGTTTTGAATCTTTGTGGTTGTTTGGTGTCTCTTAATGGTTGTTTTGAATCTTTGTGGTTGTTTTGTGTCTCTTAATGGTTGTTTTGAATCTTTGTGGTCGTTTTGAGTCTCTTTATGGTTGTTTTGTGTCTCTTTGTGGTCGTTTTGAGTCTCTTTGTGGTTGTTTTGGGTCTCTTAATGGTTGTTTTGAATCTTTGTGGTTGTTTTGAGTATCTTTGTGGTCGTTTTGAGTCTCTTTATGTTTGTTTTGTGTCTCTTTGTGGTCGTTTTGAGTCTCTTTGTGGTTGTTTTGGGTCTCTTAATGGTTGTTTTGAATCTTTGTGGTTGTTTTGTGTGTCTTTGTGGTTGTTT
>CM025844.1:10915684-10920684 GCA_014673565.1 Sebastes schlegelii
TAAAGGAGGATAAAGGGAAAACCACAAACCAATATTTCAGTTTCCTTAATTGTTTGTTATTATAGAGGCATTTGTTCATTATTATTATTAAAAAGGCATTTTATTTTATATTATTATGTGGATGGGAACTGTTTTTCAGTCTTCTGACTGACAACTAAAGTCTGGGGAACTCAGTACCGCCACATAATTGGCAACCACAAAGGGACTCAAACCCTCAATCTTCTGATATCTATTTAGCAAGTGTATTTGAGCGTATATTTCTGAAATGTGTATTTGGAGTGTGGCTTGACTATTAGTCCAAATAATTACTAGTGACCATCCATCATGTCTTGGGAAGATCCAGACATTACAATGACCGCATTTGAACCGTCGCTTGCGGAATTGGAATCCGAGCTTTCTCTAAATGTTAGCTTAGATATGCCTGTAGTTGGGCAGGAGGTGCACTTACTGGATGATGATGATGATGATGATGATGATGATGATGAAGAGGGATGGGTAGATACTCCAGTAGAACCACAATTGTCTGTGGACACTCATCCTCTTTTGGCTTTAGAGGGCTTATTACTTCCGCCTTCATCCCCAGTTCCTGTAGCTCCTCCCACCCAGGAACACTCAGATTCGGATTTAGTCATTTTTGCTAATGCTGTAGAGTCGATGAAACTTGTGTTTAAAAATACAGTGGATTGGCAGCGTGAGTGGCTGTCAAACATTTCAAAGGGCATACCCATCGATAAAGCTCTAAAAATGTGTACTACTCTCATAACAAATGTGGTGGAGAAAGCAAGTAACCATTTGCTCGCAGAAGTAAGGGATTTTGGTTCAAAGTGCATAAATGCCATTCAGTGGAATGCACAACAAACACAGTCTGAGTTCCAAGAGTACCTGACTACTGACCGTCAAAACTTGATGACCTCCATCACATCCGCGGTCACTGAAAACAAGGATGTACAACTTCTGGTGACCGAGGTGCATACATTGCGACAGCAGATGGATTCAGTGCAGGCTACCCTTGAGTCTCTTGTGCGTCAACAGTGTGCACTCAATTCTCAGGTCAATTCAATACATAAGCGAGAGGAATGGGTCCTTAAAGAATCAGTCACACCTGTTGCAGTTTCGTCTCAAGCACACACATATCCTGTTTCTCCAGTTGTTAAAAATGTGGTTTTGTTGCCTACCTCTGCACCTGTGGGAGTTCCTTCAGATTGCTCAGGAGCTGCTGCTCCTAAGGCTGACATTTTCCAGGATGATGGTTGTAGAGTGACTGATGGCAAACTTCCATTTAAGATGTTTTTCCCTTGCTATGGCGGGCCTCAGGATGAGAAAGATCCTTTGGTGTATTTGCAAAGATGCAGTGACTTCCTGTCTCTGAAACCACTTACCCATGGTGAGATCCTAGCGACCATGAGAAGTGTATTGCATGGTTCTGCACGTGATTGGTGGGAGACTGTTAGGGAGAAAATCCATTCATGGGAGGAATTTCAGAGAGCTTTCCTATCATCTTTTCTTCCCGAGGACTATGTTGATGTTCTGGAAGAACAGATTCGAACCAGGGTGCAAGGAAGAAATGAGTCACTACGAGACTTTGTTTTCTCCTTTCAAGCACTTATCAAACGTTGGCACTCTTCGGCCACAGATGATGAGATTTTAAAAAGAATATTGAAGGCTATGAATCCCTTTCTGGCATGTCAGCTCTGTGGTCGGGTTACCTCCATAGATGAGATGATCCGCATTGGGAGTCAAATAGAAGTAGATTATGAAAACCAGAAAAGGTACAGGAGAACTCTGAACGAATCTCACAAAGCTAATGGTACAACTGAAAAGAAGGTTATAAAGAGACCTGAAATGGTTTTGTGTTGGCGTTGCCATGGTGAGCATGCACCAGGGTTCTGCCCTCAGTTTCATGTCTTCCCAGGTAGCTTAAAATACAGTGGACAGCAAAAGTCAGAGTCAAAACAGACTTCAGAGTCCAGTAAAAAAGGTTCCATGGCTACTGTTGCTAGTCAGCCTGCAGCCAAGAACCGCCAGAAGCAAAAGTCTACTAGTGTGGTGGGATCTTCATCTCACCTACCCACTAGTCTAAAACAGTTGGTTGTGCCCATCACGGTACGTCAGCGTCATGGGAAAGCGCTTGTGGACACAGGTGCTACTTACACTTTATTGCATGTGAGTCTGTGGAATAAGATCAAAGGCCCCAATGAGTCCCTTGTATCATGGCAGGGTGGACCAATGTATCTTGCAAATGGCCAGCAAGCAAATCCTATTGGATGTAAAGTGCTGGAGTTCATCATGCATGGTAACAGTTGGTTCGTACCTACCGCAGTACTGGATGCAGATGTGTTGGTGTATCCATTAGTTCTTGGTTTAGATTTTATGAGCATGAGTGGGCTCCAGGTCAACGTCCGGGACAAGGTATACTCTTTTGCTGGTGATGACACCACCAGGGTTTTCCCTTTCCAGCCTGTCCTGTGCCCTAGCGATGGTTGGGGTGTTCTGAGTGTGAGCAGTGTTGCTTTGTATACTACCTTACCACCTACATTACCGCTCTCGCCTGCTGTTAGTGATGACTAGTGTAACCTAGCTTGTATTCCTAAAGGTGATGACTTACTCAGTCTGCTCCATACTGCTGTTGCAGACAGTGGTTTAACAGGGAGGGAGGCTGAGAAATTGTACCAACTCTTGCTAAACAACCCGCGGGTCTGCATCACCACTTTAGGCCGTACCTCTGTGCTGAAACATAAAATCAAATTAAACAGTGATGTTGTGGTTACCCAGCGCCCCTATCGATTACCCCTACAAAAGCGGGAGATGGTTAAGGAGCAGATCGAAGAGATGCTTCAACAGGGTATCATTGTACCTTCCCATTCACCATGGGCATCCCCGATTGTAGTGGTGCCTAGAAAAGATGGTGGAACACCCCGATTTTGTGTTGATCTCCGCCGTGTTAATGAACGTAGCGAGGGAGATGCCTATCCTCTACCAACGATTTCTGAGATACTTGAATCTCTGGCAGGTTCAGCTGTGTTCACCACCTTAGATCTCAACAGTGGTTATTGGCAGGTAGAAATGGACCCGGAAAGCCAGCACCTCACGGCATTCGTCACATGTTTTGGATTATTCCATTTTCGGGTTATGCCTTTCGGCTTGAAGGGAGCTCCAGCTACCTTCCAAAGGCTAATGACTCAAGTGCTGAGGAGCTGCCTAGGAGAGTGCTGTATGGTGTACTTGGATGACATCATAATCTATTCCAAAGACGTCCAGAATCACTTTCATGACGTCCAGCGAGTGTTTGATTGCCTCCAGCAGGCTGGCCTTACACTCAATATTAAGAAATGCCACTTCTGTTGTCCCGAGCTTAAATTCCTGGGTCATGTAGTGAGCAAGGAGGGAGTGCGAGCAGATCCAGCAAAGACAGAAGCACTTTGTGACTACCCTGTGCCTAGAAACCTCAAGGAAGTTCAAAGGTTTTTGGGTCTGGCTGGATGGTACCACCGTTATGTCCCTAACTTTTCAATGATTGCGGAGCCCCTGAATGCGCTGAAAAAGAAAGGAGTCGTGTTTAAGTGGTCAGAGGAGTGTCAGAAGGCATTTCAATGTCTTAAAGACCATCTGACCTCTCCTCCTGTCCTTGGTCACCCTGATATGTGTAACACATTTGTCGTCTACATCGATGCAAGTTCTACGGGTATAGGGGCAGTTTTGGCTCAGAGATCGAACACTTCCTCTAGAGAAGAGGTTATCGCTTATGGCAGCCGCTCTCTAACAAGGTCAGAGCAAAATTACTCCACAACAGAACGGGAATGTCTGGCTGTGGTGTGGAGTCTGGAGAAATGGAGACACTATCTGGAAGGGAAACCTTTCGTTGTTGTCACTGACCACTCTTCGTTGTTGTGGGTCTTTAACACTAATAAAGCTAGCTCCAGGCTTATACGCTGGGCACTGCGTCCGCAGGAATTTTCTTTTACGATTGAATATCGTAAGGGTAAGTTGAACAACGCACCGGATGCTCTGTCGCGGGCCACTGGTCCGGCCTCCCTTGCATTGTACACTCGTTCCCTGACACGGGATGAGAAGTTTGTACCTTTTCCTCTGACTGATGAGGATATCTGGAAAGCCCAGAGGAGTGATCCAGACATCCAGAAAATATATCAGGCACTGCTCACTGATGACAAACCTGGCGGTGAAGCAGACTCCGGTTTTGTCATTTTGGAGGATACGGTTTACAGGAAAACCAAACATCTTGACCGTGGTGACCTATACCAGGTATATGTTCCACAGTCACTTCGTCCAGTCGTCTTGCATGCATACCACGATAACCCTTTGAGTGGTCATTTTGGACGATATAAGACCCAGCAAAGGATTCGTGAAGTTGCATACTGGCCGAAAATATGGACAGATGTCGCAGAATATGTAAGATCTTGTACTATTTGTCAGAAATATAAACCTGAGTCCAGGAAGCCTGCTGGCTTGCTCCAGCAGACAAAGGTAACGGAGCCATGGGAAATGCTTGGTTTGGACCTCATGGGCCCTCTGCCTCGTAGTTCCCTGGGAAACACCCAATTACTTGTTGTGGTAGATTATTATAGTCGTTGGGTTGAGTTGTTTCCTTTACGTAATGCTACTGCTTCCACAATCAGCAAATGTCTGCGGAAGGACATCTTTACACGTTGGGGTGTCCCAAAACATGTCTTATCAGATCGGGGACCTCAGTTCACATCAGAGGTTTTCAAAGAGTTGTGTGATAGCTGGGGGGTTGTCCATAAACTCACAACTGCCTATCATCCACAGACTAACATGACTGAGCGTATTAACCGCTCACTAAAAAGCATGATAGCTTCGTATGTTGGAGAGAAGCATAAGAGTTGGGATCGTTTCATACCGGAGTTGCGTTTTGCCCTGAACTCCGCAGTCAATGAAGCCACCGGCTTTTCCCCAGCTGAGTTGCTGCTTAGAGGATCTTTGAAGGGACCTTTTGCCAGAGCTTTTGAGCCCTCTTCTCAGGT
>CM025844.1:10941883-10959383 GCA_014673565.1 Sebastes schlegelii
GAACTAAACCCTTAAACTCTTAATGATCAATCTAAGGTTTAATAATATAACTGAACTAAACCCTTAAACTCTTAATGATCAATTTAAGGTTTAATAATATAACTGAACTAAACCCTTAAACTCTTAATCACATTCAGTAGATTCATTTATTTACACATTAATGTCTCTAACGTCTCCGACACATCAAGTTCATTCATTCATGGATAAATTAATGATTTATTTCATATTAAGGTTTTATCTTAAAACATATAACAAATGCGCTCCTGAATTTCCACCTTAAGTGATAAATGAAGCCCATAAAATGAGCCGGTGTTAAGGTGGTAATTCAGATGCCGATAATCCATTAAACCCAGTGTGTTGTTTTATCTGTTCATTAACCCCTTAATGTTGTTTTATCTGTTCATTAACCCCTTAATGTTGTTTTATCTGTTCATTAATCCCTTAATGTTGTTTTATCTGTTCATTAACCCCTTAATGTTGTTTTATCTGTTCATTAACCCCTTAATGTCACATTAAGAACACCTTAAATCCAGTGTTCAGTTTAAGGGGCTGTTGTCTGCCTCCTGCTGGACACATGGAGCTACTACATGTAGGTCAGACTGCAGACATCAACCTCTCTCCAGGTTTTATTAACATTATTAATAATAATAAAACAGGAACTCATTAACATGCTGATACTTCCTGTTTTATATCACAGTATTTATAATATTACATATTTAATATTTTCTTAAGATAAATGTTGAATTGGAGAAGAAAGCTGAGAGAACTCATTTTGGTTAAGAAGAAGAGTTCAGTTTTTGTTCTTTTGATCAGCTGACTTAAAACTTTTAAAGCATTTTATTTTGGTAGTTTAGTACTTCCTGCTCTCTGCAGAATATTCAGAACCTGAAAAACACTAATTAATCTGTAATACTTAAAGGAAAAGTGTCAAAGAGAGAAAGCTTTGTATTTTGGAAATAAAGTTGTAATATTTAATAATGTAATACAATAAAAGGATCATAATAACTCAAGAAAAGAAAAGTAAACACAGAAGTATTATTTAGAGAAAAAGCAATATTTCAGGAAGTATTTTGAGGAAAGCTTGTAATATTATAAGAATACTATGAAAATACAGTTTAGTATTTTAAGAGAAAGTCAAAGAGAGGAACAAGTGTAATAATATGAGAAAATAATGTTTTCGAAACAGTTGTGTGTGTGTGTATATGCATATGTGTATACATACACATACGTATATGTATATATACACAGATATGCATATAAGATAAACTGTAATAGTTTGAGAAAATGTAATATTTACAGAAAATGTTTAATATTAAATCTTTGTTGATGAATTTGGGAAAGATTGTTGTAATATTTAAAGAATATTTATACTATTTGAAAATACAGTTGTAGCATTTCAAAGGAAAGATTTTGAGAGACAAATGTAATAATACGAGAAAAATCATATTTCAGAAACAGTTGGAATATTTTGGAAGTAAATATTTCAAGAAATATTAAATAAACATAAATATTGTAATATTTATTGTAGTATGTGAGTAAGTACATATATGATATTATGGTATGTACATATAATATTTAGGTAATATTTAGAGTTGTGTTTAATATTTGGAAAATAAAATATAAATAAATTATAAAATTCACAAAGTGACACAAAAATCAAAGTGAGGCTCAAACTGTTTATTCATATCCAGCTCCATCTGGCCGTAACCACGGTTACCACGGTTACCAGTTACCACGCAATCCCATGATGCTGTGTGTTCGTCCAATAAGACTCCTTGTTATTACCAACTACCAACAACACCACTAACTGATGTTTCAACTATTTATTTATATTATTTACTTTACAAAAAGACTGAAAACACAGTGTGTGTGTGTGTGTGTGTGTGTGTGTGTGTGAGAGTGTGTGTGTGTGTGTGTGTGAGTGTGTCTGTGTGTGTGAGTGAGTGTGTGTGTGTGTGTGTGTGTGTGAGTGAGTGTGTGTGTGAGTGAGTGTGTGTGTGTGTGTGAGTGTGAGTGAGTGTGTGTGTGTGTGTGTGTCTGTGTGTGAGTGTGTCTGCGTGAGTGTGTGTGTGTGTGTGTCTGTGTGTGTGAGTGTGTGTGTGTGTGTGTGTGTGAGTGAGTGAGTGTGTGGTGTGTGTGTGTGTGTGTGTGTGTGAGTGTGTGTGTGTGTGTGTGTCTGTGTGTGAGTGTGTGTGTGTAACACTGACTCATTGAGCTTCATTCAAAACGCTGGCTGTGTGTGTGTGTTCTTGTTCGTCTATCTTAGTGGGGACCAATGTGAGTTTTAGACCTTCAAAGTGAGGACATGTTGGACAGGGAGGACATGTTGGACAGGGAGGACAAGTTGGACAGGGAGGACATGTTGGATAGGGAGGACATATTGGGAAGACTTGGTTTTAAGGTTGGAATCAGGTTTAATGTGTCCTCACAAAGAGAGAAGTACAGGGTATTACTGTGTGTGTGTGTGTGTGTGTGTGTGTGTGTGTGTGTGTGTGTGTGTGTGTGTGTGTTGATTTAAAGGAACAGTGCACCCTTTAGTGTCGACCAGACGACCAGCGGGGCTTCTGTCCCTTTAAATCCTGCAGACGTGGCCCAGAGGCCCGATGAGGTTTGTGCCGCAGTCTTTGTGTGCTGGCGCTAGCGGTCGAGGATGTGGGTCTTGTACAGGCGGTTCATCTGCTCCAGGAAGATGAAGGTGAGGACGGTGTGGGGACCGAGGCGAGCGTAGTACGGCGTGAAACCTTTCCACAGCGAGAAGAAACCCTCGTTCCTCACGACGCGCATCAACACCTCCTGATGGAGCGAGACAGGAAACGGGTCAGAACCAAAACCCTACAGACATTTACGCTACAGAAGAAGACATGTACTTGTTGCTATTGCTGGCTTGTTGCTCTCGCTGGCTTGTTGCTTATCGCTGGCTTGTTGCTCTCGCTGGCTTGTTGCTCTCGCTGGCTTGTTGCTCTCGCTGGCTTGTTGCTCTCGCTGGCTTGTTGCTCTCGCTGGCTTGTTGCTTATCGCTGGCTTGTTGCTCTCGCTGGCTTGTTGCTCTCGCTGGCTTGTTGCTCTCGCTGGCTTGTTGCTTATCGCTGGCTTGTTGCTCTCGCTGGCTTGTTGCTATCGCTGGCTTGTTGCTTATCGCTGGCTTGTTGCTCTCGCTGGCTTGTTGCTATCGCTGGCTTGTTGCTCTCGCTGGCTTGTTGCTATCGCTGGCTTGTTGCTTATCGCTGGCTTGTTGCTCTCGCTGGCTTGTTGCTCTCGCTGGCTTGTTGCTATCGCTGGCTTGTTGCTCTCGCTGGCTTGTTGCTATCGCTGGCTTGTTGCTCTCGCTGGCTTGTTGCTATCGCTGGCTTGTTGCTCTCGCTGGCTTGTTGCTATCGCTGGCTTGTTGCTCTCGCTGGCTTGTTGCTATCGCTGGCTTGTTGCTATCGCTGGCTTGTTGCTCTCGCTGGCTTGTTGCTATCGCTGGCTTGTTGCTCTCGCTGGCTTGTTGCTATCGCTGGCTTGTTGCTCTCGCTGGCTTGTTGCTATCGCTGGCTTGTTGCTCTCGCTGGCTTGTTGCTCTCGCTGGCTTGTTGCTATCGCTGGCTTGTTGCTATCGCTGGCTTGTTGCTATCGCTGGCTTGTTGCTATCGCTGGCTTGTTGCTTATCGCTGGCTTGTTGCTATCGCTAGCTTGTTGCTCTCGCTGGCTTGTTGCTATCGCTGGCTTGTTGCTATCGCTGGCTTGTTGCTTATCGCTGGCTTGTTGCTATCGCTAGCTTGTTGCTCTCGCTGGCTTGTTGCTATCGCTGGCTTGTTGCTATCGCTAGCTTGTTGCTATTGCTGGCTTGTTGCTTATCGCTGGCTTGTTGCTATCGCTAGCTTGTTGCTCTCGCTGGCTTGTTGCTATCGCTGGCTTGTTGCTATCGCTAGCTTGTTGCTATTGCTGGCTTGTTGCTTATCACTGGCTTGTTGCTATCGCTAGCTTGTTGCTATCGCTGGCTTGTTGATCTCGCTAGCTTGTTGCTATCGCTGGCTTGTTGCTATTGCTGGCTTGTTGCTCTCGCTGGCTTGTTGCTATCGCTAGCTTGTTGCTTATCGCTGGCTTGTTGCTATTGCTGGCTTGTTGCTCTCACTGGCTTGTTGCTATCGCTGGCTTGTTGCTCTCGCTGGCTTGTTGCTATCGCTGGCTTGTTGCTCTCGCTGGCTTGTTGCTATCGTGGCTTGTTGCTATCGCTGGCTTGTTGCTCTCGCTGGCTTGTTGCTATCGCTGGCTTGTTGCTCTCGCTGGCTTGTTGCTATCGCTGGCTTGTTGCTCTCGCTGGCTTGTTGCTATCGCTGGCTTGTTGCTCTCGCTGGCTTGTTGCTCTCGCTGGCTTGTTGCTATCGCTGGCTTGTTGCTATCGCTGGCTTGTTGCTATCGCTGGCTTGTTGCTTATCGCTGGCTTGTTGCTATCGCTAGCTTGTTGCTCTCGCTGGCTTGTTGCTATCGCTGGCTTGTTGCTATCGCTGGCTTGTTGCTTATCGCTGGCTTGTTGCTATCGCTAGCTTGTTGCTCTCGCTGGCTTGTTGCTATCGCTGGCTTGTTGCTATCGCTAGCTTGTTGCTATTGCTGGCTTGTTGCTTATCGCTGGCTTGTTGCTATCGCTAGCTTGTTGCTCTCGCTGGCTTGTTGCTATCGCTGGCTTGTTGCTATCGCTAGCTTGTTGCTATTGCTGGCTTGTTGCTTATCACTGGCTTGTTGCTATCGCTAGCTTGTTGCTATCGCTGGCTTGTTGATCTCGCTAGCTTGTTGCTATCGCTGGCTTGTTGCTATTGCTGGCTTGTTGCTCTCACTGGCTTGTTGCTATCGCTAGCTTGTTGCTTATCACTGGCTTGTTGCTCTCGCTGGCTTGTTGCTATCGCTAGCTTGTTGCTTATCGCTGGCTTGTTGCTTATCGCTAGCTTGTTGCTATCGCTGGCTTGTTGCTTATCGCTGGCTTATCGCTGGCTTGTTGCTTATCGCTAGCTTGTTGCTATCGCTGGCTTGTTGCTTATCGCTGGCTTATCGCTGGCTTGTTGCTTATCACTGGCTTGTTGCTCTCGCTGGCTTGTTGCTATCGCTAGCTTGTTGCTTATCGCTGGCTTGTTGCTTATCGCTGGCTTATCGCTGGCTTGTTGCTTATCGCTGGCTTGTTGCTATCGCTAGCTTGTTGCTATCGCTAGCTTGTTTCTTATCGCTGGCTTGTTGCTTATCGTTGCTTATTGCTGGCTTGTTGCTTATCGCTGGCTTGTTGCTTATCGCTGGCTTATCGCTAACTTGTTTCTTATCGCTGGCTTGTTGCTCTCGCTGGCTTGTTGCTTATCGCTGGCTTGTTGCTATCGCTGGTTTGTCGCTATCGCTAGCTTGTTGTTCTCGCTACATTGTCGCTAACGCTGGCTTGTTGCTTATCGTTGGCTTGTTGCTTATCGCTGGCTTGTTGCTTATCGCTGGCTTGTTGCTCTCACTGGCTTGTTGCTTATCGCTGGCTTGTTGCTCTCACTGGCTTGTTGCTTATCGCTGGCTTGTTGCTTATCGCTGGCTTGTTGCTTATCGCTGGCTTGTTGCTCTCACTGGCTTGTTGCTTATCGCTGGCTTGTTGCTATCGCTGGTTTGTCGCTATCGCTAGCTTGTTGTTCTCGCTACATTGTCGCTCTCGCTAACTTGTCGCTAACGCTGGCTTGTTGCTTATCGCTGGCTTGTTGCTTATCGCTGGCTTGTTGCTTATCGCTGGCTTGTTGCTTATCGCTGGCTTGTTGCTCTCACTGGCTTGTTGCTTATCGCTGGCTTGTTGCTTATCGCTGGCTTGTTGCTCTCACTGGCTTGTTGCTCTCGCTGGCTTGTTGCTCTCGCTGGCTTGTTGCTCTCGCTGGCTTGTTGCTTATCGCTGGCTTGTTGCTATCGCTGGTTTGTCGCTATCGCTAGCTTGTTGTTCTCGCTACATTGTCGCTAACGCTGGCTTGTTGCTTATCGTTGGCTTGTTGCTTATCGCTGGCTTGTTGCTTATCGCTGGCTTGTTGCTCTCACTGGCTTGTTGCTTATCGCTGGCTTGTTGCTCTCACTGGCTTGTTGCTTATCGCTGGCTTGTTGCTTATCGCTGGCTTGTTGCTTATCGCTGGCTTGTTGCTCTCACTGGCTTGTTGCTTATCGCTGGCTTGTTGTTCTCGCTACATTGTCGCTCTCGCTAACTTGTCGCTAACGCTGGCTTGTTGCTTATCGCTGGCTTGTTGCTTATCGCTGGCTTGTTGCTTATCGCTGGCTTGTTGCTCTCACTGGCTTGTTGCTTATCGCTGGCTTGTTGCTTATCGCTGGCTTGTTGCTCTCACTGGCTTGTTGCTTATCGCTGGCTTGTTGCTTATCGCTGGCTTGTTGCTTATCGCTGGCTTGTTGCTCTCACTGGCTTGTTGCTTATCGCTGGCTTGTTGCTTATCGCTGGCTTGTTGCTTATCACTGGCTTGTTGCTCTCACTGGCTTGTTGCTTATCGCTGGCTTGTTGCTTATCGCTGGCTTGTTGCTCTCACTGGCTTGTTGCTTATCGCTGGCTTGTTGCTTATTGCTGGCTTGTTGCTCTCACTGGCTTGTTGCTTATTGTTGGCTTGTTGCTCTCGCTAGCTTGTGGCTATCGCTAGCTTGTTGCTTATTGTTGGCTTGTTGCTCTCACTGGCTTGTTGCTTATCACTGGCTTGTTGCTTATCGCTGGCTTGTTGCTTAACGCTGGCTTGTTGCTCTCACTGGCTTGTTGCTATCGCTGGCTTGTTGCTTATAGTTGGCTTGTTGCTCTCACTGGCTTGTTGCTTATCGCTGGCTTGTTGCTTAACGCTGGCTTGTTGCTATCGCTGGCTTGTTGCTTATTGTTGGCTTGTTGCTCTCACTGGCTTGTTGCTTATCGCTGGCTTGTTGCTTAACGCTGGCTTGTTGCTTATCGCTGGCTTGTTGCTTAACGCTGGCTTGTTGCTATCGCTGGCTTGTTGCTTATTGTTGGCTTGTTGCTCTCACTGGCTTGTTGCTTATCGCTGGCTTGTTGCTTAACGCTGGCTTGTTGCTTAACGCTGGCTTGTTGCTTAACGCTGGCTTGTTGCTTATTGCTGGCTTGTTGCTTATGGCTGGCTTGTTGCTTATCGTTGCTTATCGCTGGCTTGTTGCTTATCGCTGGCTTGTTGCTTATCGCTGGCTTGTTGCTCTCGCTGGCTTGTTGCTCTCGCTGGCTTGTTGCTTATCGCTGGCTTGTTGCTTATCGCTGGCTTGTTGCTCTCGCTGGCTTGTTGCTCTCGCTGGCTTGTTGCTCTCGCTGGCTTGTTGCTTATCGCTGGCTTGTTGCTCTCGCTGGCTTGTTGCTATCGCTGGCTTGTTGCTTATCGCTGGCTTGTTGCTCTCGCTGGCTTGTTGCTATCGCTGGCTTGTTGCTCTCGCTGGCTTGTTGCTATCGCTGGCTTGTTGCTTATCGCTGGCTTGTTGCTCTCGCTAGCTTGTTGCTTATCGCTGGCTTGTCGCTGGCTTGTTGCTTATCGCTGGCTTGTTGCTCTCGCTGGCTTGTTGCTTATCGCTGGCTTGTTCTTATCGCTGGCTTGTTGCTCTCGCTGGCTTGTTGCTCTCGCTGGCTTGTTGCTTATCGCTGGCTTGTTGCTCTCACTGGCTTGTTGCTTATCGCTGGCTTATCGCTGGCTTGTTGCTTATCGCTAGCTTGTTGCTATCGCTGGCTTGTTGCTTATCGCTGGCTTGTTGCTCTCGCTGGCTTGTTGCTATCGTTGCCTTGTTGCTCTCACTGGCTTGTTGCTCTCGCTGGCTTGTTGCTCTCACTGGCTTGTTGCTTATCGCTGGCTTGTTGCTATCGCTGGCTTGTTGCTATCGCTGGCTTGTTGCTCTCACTGGCTTGTTGCTTATCGCTGGCTTGTTGCTATCGCTGGCTTGTTGCTATCGCTGGCTTGTTGCTCTCGCTGGCTTGTTGCTCTCGCTGGCTTGTTGCTTATCGCTGGCTTGTTGCTATCGCTGGTTTGTCGCTATCGCTAGCTTGTTGTTCTCGCTACATTGTCGCTAACGCTGGCTTGTTGCTTATCGTTGGCTTGTTGCTTATCGCTGGCTTGTTGCTTATCGCTGGCTTGTTGCTCTCGCTGGCTTGTTGCTTATCGCTGGCTTGTTGCTCTCACTGGCTTGTTGCTTATCGCTGGCTTGTTGCTTATCGCTGGCTTGTTGCTTATCGCTGGCTTGTTGCTCTCACTGGCTTGTTGCTTATCGCTGGCTTGTTGCTCTCACTGGCTTGTTGCTTATCGCTGGCTTGTTGCTATCGCTGGTTTGTCGCTATCGCTAGCTTGTTGTTCTCGCTACATTGTCGCTCTCGCTAACTTGTCGCTAACGCTGGCTTGTTGCTTATCGCTGGCTTGTTGCTTATCGCTGGCTTGTTGCTCTCACTGGCTTGTTGCTTATCGCTGGCTTGTTGCTTATCGCTGGCTTGTTGCTTATCGCTGGCTTGTTGCTCTCACTGGCTTGTTGCTTATCGCTGGCTTGTTGCTCTCACTGGCTTGTTGCTCTTGCTGGCTTGTTGCTCTCGCTGGCTTGTTGCTCTCGCTGGCTTGTTGCTTATCGCTGGCTTGTTGCTATCGCTGGTTTGTCGCTATCGCTAGCTTGTTGTTCTCGCTACATTGTCGCTAACGCTGGCTTGTTGCTTATCGCTGGCTTGTTGCTCTCACTGGCTTGTTGCTTATCGCTGGCTTGTTGCTCTCACTGGCTTGTTGCTTATCGCTGGCTTGTTGCTTATCGCTGGCTTGTTGCTTATCGCTGGCTTGTTGCTCTCGCTGGCTTGTTGCTTATCGCTGGCTTGTTGCTATCGCTGGTTTGTCGCTATCGCTAGCTTGTTGTTCTCGCTACATTGTCGCTCTCGCTAACTTGTCGCTAACGCTGGCTTGTTGCTTATCGCTGGCTTGTTGCTTATCGCTGGCTTGTTGCTTATCGCTGGCTTGTTGCTCTCACTGGCTTGTTGCTTATCGCTGGCTTGTTGCTTATCGCTGGCTTGTTGCTTATCGCTGGCTTGTTGCTCTCACTGGCTTGTTGCTTATCGCTGGCTTGTTGCTTATCGCTGGCTTGTTGCTTATCGCTGGCTTGTTGCTCTCACTGGCTTGTTGCTTATCGCTGGCTTGTTGCTTATCGCTGGCTTGTTGCTTATCACTGGCTTGTTGCTCTCACTGGCTTGTTGCTTATCGCTGGCTTGTTGCTTATCGCTGGCTTGTTGCTCTCACTGGCTTGTTGCTTATCGCTGGCTTGTTGCTTATTGCTGGCTTGTTGCTCTCACTGGCTTGTTGCTTATTGTTGGCTTGTTGCTCTCGCTAGCTTGTGGCTATCGCTAGCTCGTTGCTTATTGTTGGCTTGTTGCTCTCACTGGCTTGTTGCTTATCACTGGCTTGTTGCTTATCGCTGGCTTGTTGCTTAACGCTGGCTTGTTGCTCTCACTGGCTTGTTGCTATCGCTGGCTTGTTGCTCTCACTGGCTTGTTGCTTATCGCTGGCTTGTTGCTTATTGTTGGCTTGTTGCTCTCACTGGCTTGTTGCTTATCGCTGGCTTGTTGCTTAACGCTGGCTTGTTGCTTATCGCTGGCTTGTTGCTTAACGCTGGCTTGTTGCTTATCGCTGGCTTGTTGCTTAACGCTGGCTTGTTGCTATCGCTGGCTTGTTGCTTATTGTTGGCTTGTTGCTCTCACTGGCTTGTTGCTTATCGCTGGCTTGTTGCTTAACGCTGGCTTGTTGCTTAACGCTGGCTTGTTGCTTATCGCTGGCTTGTTGCTATCGCTGGCTTGTTGCTTATTGTTGGCTTGTTGCTTATCGCTGGCTTGTTGCTTAACGCTGGCTTGTTGCTTAACGCTGGCTTGTTGCTTAACGCTGGCTTGTTGCTTAACGCTGGCTTGTTGCTTATTGCTGGCTTGTTGCTTATTGCTGGCTTGTTGCTCTCACTGGCTTGTTGCTTATTGTTGGCTTGTTGCTCTCGCTGGCTTGTTGCTTATTGTTGGCTTGTTGCTCTCGCTAGCTTGTGGCTATCGCTAGCTTGTGGCTATCGCTAGCTTTCAGCACAAAACGTGAATCTTTGAATGTAAGATCGGAGCGAGGCGTCGGTTGCAGGACAGCTAGCGGACCTGAATGTGACTCCACCTACTTGAGTACTTAGTCAAAGAAGTGAAAGCGTTACGCTTCGTAGTGATGTTGATGTACTGAGGTGGTCACACAGACACTGTGTTTTTATATTATAGGCTGGTGTCTGATTTCGGAAACACTCGACGCACTGACTGGATTAACTGATTAAAAAGTTCCAACATTTAGAGATAAACGAAAAACGGTTAAACAAAAACCTGTCAAATAATCAGTAACGTAAATAAATATATGTAAAAAACAAAACATGTGACACTACCATGTGACCTCCAACACACGACATCAGTGATCAATAACATCCGATAACAAAGGTCAAAGGTCGGTGAATTCACCTACAAAACTTTTAACCCTCACATGTCCTCTTAGTGTCACGTTGAATAAAGTTCTGTCACTTTGAATAAAGTTCTGTCACTTTAAATAAAGTTCTGTCACTTTAAATAAAGTTCTGTCACTTTGAATAAAGTTCTGTCACTTTAAATAAAGTTCTGTCACGTTGAATAAAGTTCTGTCACTTTGAATAAAGTTCTGTCACTTTAAATAAAGTTCTGTCACTTTGAATAAAGTTCTGTCACATTAAATAAAGTTCTGTCACTTTGAATAAAGTTCTGTCACTTTGAATAAAGTTCTGTCACTTTAAATAAAGTTCTGTCACTTTGAATAAAGTTCTGTCACTTTAAATAAAGTTCTGTCACTTTGAATAAAGTTCTGTCACATTAAATAAAGTTCTGTCACTTTGAATAAAGTTCTGTCACATTAAATAAAGTTCTGTCACTTTGAATAAAGTTCTGTCACTTTGAATAAAGTTCTGTCACTTTAAATAAAGTTCTGTCACTTTGAATAAAGTTCTGTCACATTAAATAAAGTTCTGTCACTTTAAATAAAGTTCTGTCACTTTAAATAAAGTTCTGTCACTTTGAATAAAGCTCTGTCACTTTGAATAAAGTTCTGTCACTTTAAATAAAGTTCTGTCACTTTGAATAAAGTTCTGTCACTTTGAATAAAGCTCTGTCACTTTGAATAAAGCTCTGTCACTTTAAATAAAGTTCTGTCACTTTAAATAAAGTTCTGTCACTTTGAATAAAGCTCTGTCACTTTGAATAAAGTTCTGTCACTTTAAATAAAGTTCTGTCACTTTGAATAAAGCTCTGTCACTTTGAATAAAGCTCTGTCACTTTAAATAAAGTTCTGTCACTTTAAATAAAGTTCTGTCACTTTGAATAAAGTTCTGTCACTTTGAATAAAGCTCTGTCACTTTGAATAAAGCTCTGTCACTTTAAATAAAGTTCTGTCACTTTGAATAAAGTTCTGTCACTTTAAATAAAGTTCTGTCACTTTAAATAAAGTTCTGTCACATTAAATAAAGTTCTGTCACTTTGAATAAAGTTCTGTCACATTAAATAAAGTTCTGTCACTTTAAATAAAGTTCTGTCACTTTGAATAAAGCTCTGTCACTTTGAATAAAGTTCTGTCACTTTAAATAAAGTTCTGTCACTTTGAATAAAGTTCTGTCACTTTGAATAAAGCTCTGACTCACCAGACCGTTTTTGTACTCGGGCTTCCCGTCGATCATCCTCATGCTCTGGATCCTGAGAGACAAACAGGAAGCAAACACTTCAGAAACAGGTCTCACCTGGAGACTCACCTGGTCTTTAGTCTCACCTGGTCTATAGTCTCACCTTGTCTTTAGTCTCACCTGGAGACTCACCTGGTCTTTAGTCTCACCTTGTCTTTAGTCTCACCTGGTCTTTAGTCTCACCTGGTCTATAGTCTCACCTTGTCTTTAGTCTCACCTGGAGACTCACCTGGTCTTTAGTCTCACCTGGTCTATAGTCTCACCTGGAGACTCACCTGGTCTTTAGTCTCACCTGGTCTATAGTCTCACCTTGTCTTTAGTCTCACCTTCTCTTTAGTCTCACCTGGAGACTCACCTAGTCTTTAGTCTCACCTGGTCTATAGTCTCACCTGGTCTTTAGTCTCACCTTCTCTTTAGTCTCACCTGGAGACTCACCTGGTCTATAGTCTCACCTTGTCTTTAGTCTCACCTGGTCTATAGTCTCACCTGGAGACTCACCTGGTCTTCAGTCTCACCTGGTCTATAGTCTCACCTGGTCTATAGTCTCACCTGGAGACTCACCTGGTCTATAGTCTCACCTTGTCTTTAGTCTCACCTGGTCTTTAGTCTCACCTTCTCTTTAGTCTCACCTGGAGATTCACCTGGTCTTTAGTCTCACCTAGTCTATAGTCTCACCTTGTCTTTAGTCTCACCTGGTCTATAGTCTCACCTGGTCTTTAGTCTCACCTGGTCTATAGTCTCACCTGGAGACTCACCTGGTCTTTAGTCTCACCTGGTCTTTAGTTTCAACTGGAGATTCACCTGGTCTTTAGTCTCACCTTGTCTTTAGTCTTACCTGGTCTTTAGTCTCACCTAGTCTTTAGTCTCACCTGGTCTATAGTCTCACCTGGTCTATAGTCTCACCTGGTCTTTTGTCTCAGCTGGAGATTCACAAGGTCTTTAGTCTCACCTGATCTATAGTCTCAACTGGAGATTCACCTGGTCTTTAGTCTCACCTGGTCTATAGTCTCACCTTGTCTTTAGTCTCACCTGGAGACTCACCTGGTCTTTAGTCTCACCTTGTCTTTAGTCTCACCTGGTCTTTAGTCTCACCTGGAGATTCACCTGGTCTTTAGTCTCACCTGGAGATTCACCTGGTCTATAGACTCACCTGGTCTTTAGACTCACCTGGTCTTTAGTCTCACCTGGTCTATAGTCTCACCTGGAGATTCACCTGGTCTTTAGTCTCACCTGGAGATTCACCTGGTCTTTAGTCTCACCTGGTCTATAGACTCACCTGGTCTTTAGTCTCACCTGGTCTTTAGTCTCACCTGGTCTTTAGTTTCAACTGGAGATTCACCTGGTCTTTAGTCTCACCTTGTCTTTAGTCTCACCTGGTCTTTAGTTTCAACTGGAGATTCACCTGGTCTTTAGTCTCACCTTGTCTTTAGTCTTACCTGGTCTTTAGTCTCACCTGGTCTATAGTCTCACCTGGTCTATAGTCTCACCTAGTCTTTAGTCTCACCTGGTCTTTAGTCTCACCTGGTCTATAGTCTCACCTAGTCTTTAGTCTCACCTGGTCTATAGTCTCACCTGGTCTATAGTCTCACCTGGTCTTTAGTCTCAGCTGGAGATTCACCTGGTCTTTAGTCTCACCTTGTCTATAGTCTCACCTGGTCTTTAGTCTCAACTGGAGATTCACCTGGTCTTTAGTCTCACCTGGTCTATAGTCTCACCTTGTCTTTAGTCTCACCTGGAGACTCACCTGGTCTTTAGTCTCACCTTGTCTTTAGTCTCACCTGGTCTTTAGTCTCACCTGGAGATTCACCTGGTCTATAGACTCACCTGGTCTTTAGACTCACCTGGTCTTTAGTCTCACCTGGTCTATAGTCTCACCTGGAGATTCACCTGGTCTTTAGTCTCACCTGGAGATTCACCTGGTCTTTAGTCTCACCTGGTCTATAGACTCACCTGGTCTTTAGTCTCACCTGGTCTATAGTCTCAACTTGTCTTTAGTCTCACCTGGTCTTTAGTCTCACCTGGTCTATAGTCTCACCTGGGGATTCACCTGGTCTTTAGTCTCACCTGGAGATTCACCTGGTCTATAGACTCACCTGGAGACTCACCTGGTCTTCAGTCTCACCTGGTCTATAGTCTCACCTGGTCTATAGTCTCACCTGGAGACTCACCTGGTCTTTAGTCTCACCTAGTCTATAGTCTCACCTTGTCTTTAGTCTCACCTGGTCTTTAGTCTCACCTTCTGTTTAGTCTCACCTGGAGATTCACCTGGTCTTTAGTCTCACCTAGTCTATAGTCTCACCTTGTCTTTAGTCTCACCTGGTCTATAGTCTCACCTGGTCTTTAGTCTCACCTGGTCTATAGTCTCACCTGGAGACTCACCTGGTCTTTAGTCTCACCTGGTCTTTAGTTTCAACTGGAGATTCACCTGGTCTTTAGTCTCACCTGGTCTATAGTCTCACCTTGTCTTTAGTCTCACCTGGAGACTCACCTGGTCTTTAGTCTCACCTTGTCTTTAGTCTCACCTGGTCTTTAGTCTCACCTGGAGATTCACCTGGTCTATAGACTCACCTGGTCTTTAGACTCACCTGGTCTTTAGTCTCACCTGGTCTATAGTCTCACCTGGAGATTCACCTGGTCTTTAGTCTCACCTGGAGATTCACCTGGTCTTTAGTCTCACCTGGTCTATAGACTCACCTGGTCTTTAGTCTCACCTGGTCTATAGTCTCAACTTGTCTTTAGTCTCACCTGGTCTTTAGTCTCACCTGGTCTATAGTCTCACCTGGAGATTCACCTGGTCTTTAGTCTCACCTGGAGATTCACCTGGTCTATAGTCTCACCTGGAGACTCACCTGGTCTTCAGTCTCACCTGGTCTATAGTCTCACCTGGTCTATAGTCTCACCTGGAGACTCACCTGGTCTTTAGTCTCACCTAGTCTATAGTCTCACCTTGTCTTTAGTCTCACCTGGTCTTTAGTCTCACCTTCTGTTTAGTCTCACCTGGAGATTCACCTGGTCTTTAGTCTCACCTAGTCTATAGTCTCACCTTGTCTTTAGTCTCACCTGGTCTATAGTCTCACCTGGTCTTTAGTCTCACCTGGTCTATAGTCTCACCTGGAGACTCACCTGGTCTTTAGTCTCACCTGGTCTTTAGTCTCACCTGGTCTTTAGTTTCAACTGGAGATTCACCTGGTCTTTAGTCTCACCTTGTCTTTAGTCTTACCTGGTCTTTAGTCTCACCTAGTCTTTAATCTCACCTGGTCTATAGTCTCACCTGGTCTATAGTCTCACCTGGTCTATAGTCTCACCTGGTCTTTTGTCTCAGCTGGAGATTCACAAGGTCTTTAGTCTCACCTGATCTATAGTCTCAACTGGAGATTCACCTGGTCTTTAGTCTCACCTGGTCTATAGTCTCACCTTGTCTTTAGTCTCACCTGGAGACTCACCTGGTCTTTAGTCTCACCTTGTCTTTAGTCTCACCTGGTCTTTAGTCTCACCTGGAGATTCACCTGGTCTTTAGTCTCACCTGGAGATTCACCTGGTCTATAGACTCACCTGGTCTTTAGACTCACCTGGTCTTTAGTCTCACCTGGTCTATAGTCTCACCTGGAGATTCACCTGGTCTTTAGTCTCACCTGGAGATTCACCTGGTCTTTAGTCTCACCTGGTCTATAGACTCACCTGGTCTTTAGTCTCACCTGGTCTTTAGTCTCACCTGGTCTATAGTCTCACCTTGTCTTTAGTCTCACCTTCTCTTTAGTCTCACCTGGAGACTCACCTAGTCTTTAGTCTCACCTGGTCTATAGTCTCACCTGGTCTTTAGTCTCACCTTCTCTTTAGTCTCACCTGGAGACTCACCTGGTCTATAGTCTCACCTTGTCTTTAGTCTCACCTGGTCTATAGTCTCACCTGGAGACTCACCTGGTCTTCAGTCTCACCTGGTCTATAGTCTCACCTGGTCTATAGTCTCACCTGGAGACTCACCTGGTCTATAGTCTCACCTTGTCTTTAGTCTCACCTGGTCTTTAGTCTCACCTTCTCTTTAGTCTCACCTGGAGATTCACCTGGTCTTTAGTCTCACCTAGTCTATAGTCTCACCTTGTCTTTAGTCTCACCTGGTCTATAGTCTCACCTGGTCTTTAGTCTCACCTGGTCTATAGTCTCACCTGGAGACTCACCTGGTCTTTAGTCTCACCTGGTCTTTAGTTTCAACTGGAGATTCACCTGGTCTTTAGTCTCACCTTGTCTTTAGTCTTACCTGGTCTTTAGTCTCACCTAGTCTTTAGTCTCACCTGGTCTATAGTCTCACCTGGTCTATAGTCTCACCTGGTCTATAGTCTCACCTGGTCTTTTGTCTCAGCTGGAGATTCACAAGGTCTTTAGTCTCACCTGATCTATAGTCTCAACTGGAGATTCACCTGGTCTTTAGTCTCACCTGGTCTATAGTCTCACCTTGTCTTTAGTCTCACCTGGAGACTCACCTGGTCTTTAGTCTCACCTTGTCTTTAGTCTCACCTGGTCTTTAGTCTCACCTGGAGATTCACCTGGTCTTTAGTCTCACCTGGAGATTCACCTGGTCTATAGACTCACCTGGTCTTTAGACTCACCTGGTCTTTAGTCTCACCTGGTCTATAGTCTCACCTGGAGATTCACCTGGTCTTTAGTCTCACCTGGAGATTCACCTGGTCTTTAGTCTCACCTGGTCTATAGACTCACCTGGTCTTTAGTCTCACCTGGTCTATAGTCTCAACTTGTCTTTAGTCTCACCTGGTCTTTAGTCTCACCTGGTCTATAGTCTCACCTGGAGATTCACCTGGTCTTTAGTCTCACCTGGAGATTCACCTGGTCTATAGACTCACCTGGTCTTTAGACTCACCTGGTCTTTAGTCTCACCTGGTCTATAGTCTCACCTGGAGATTCACCTGGTCTTTAGTCTCACCTGGTCTATAGACTCACCTGGTCTTTAGTCTCACCTGGTCTATAGTCTCAACTTGTCTTTAGTCTCACCTGGTCTTTAGTCTCACCTGGTCTATAGTCTCACCTGGAGATTCACCTGGTCTTTAGTCTCACCTGGAGATTCACCTGGTCTATAGACTCACCTGGTCTATAGTCTCACCTGGTCTTTAGTCTCACCTGGTCTATAGTCTCACCTGGTCTATAGTCTCAACTGGAGATTCACCTGGTCTTTAGTCTCACCTGGTCTTTAGTCTCACCTGGAGATTCACCTGGTCTTTAGTCTCACCTGGAGATTCACCTGGTCTATAGACTCACCTGGTCTTTAGACTCACCTGGTCTTTAGTCTCACCTGGTCTATAGTCTCACCTGGAGATTCACCTGGTCTTTAGTCTCACCTGGTCTATAGACTCACCTGGTCTTTAGTCTCACCTGGTCTATAGTCTCAACTTGTCTTTAGTCTCACCTGGTCTTTAGTCTCACCTGGTCTATAGTCTCACCTGGAGATTCACCTGGTCTTTAGTCTCACCTGGAGATTCACCTGGTCTATAGACTCACCTGGTCTATAGTCTCACCTGGTCTTTAGTCTCACCTGGTCTATAGTCTCACCTGGTCTTTAGTCTCAACTGGAGATTCACCTGGTCTTTAGTCTCACCTGGTCTATAGTCTCACCTGGTCTTTAGTCTCACCTGGTCTATAGACTCACCTGGTCTATAGACTCACCTGGTCTATAGTCTCACCTGGTCTATAGACTCACCTGGTCTATAGACTCACCTGGTCTATAGTCTCACCTGGTCTATAGACTCACCTGGTCTTAACGATGTCGACGGGCATCGATGCCGCCGTAGTA